>CM044565.2:3439324-3719324 GCA_024416835.2 Perccottus glenii | reverse complement strand
ATGCATAGTCCGGACAGTAGCTGCTGACAGATGAGGCAAATGCACTTTGAAAACGTCATCGTAAAAAAATTCTTCTTACTTTGTCCAGCTCCCTCACTCATTTTTATACCCTTTCTTAAGTTTAAAAGAAAAAAACGAGGTTTAAAAGTTGGAGGTAAATCGCTAAAGCATTAGTTTTGCTGCACTTAGCGCCGTTGTTTGCGCATGCGCAGTGACCTAAGCGTCAGAAAAATTCAGATTTCATTTGACTGGCTGCCCTGTATGTCAATCAAGAGATTTAATGGATGATTGGCTATTTTATTTTTTTTTTATGTCATGCGATCTACTAAAACTACCTCACGATCTACCGGTCGATCGCGAGCACACCTGGCATAGACTGTCACTCTAATCTAGTCATAGTCTTTTCGTGGGTTGTTTACATTGTTTTTGCAGACAAATTATTTTCCACCAAAAACTGATTAAGATCAACCATAGCCCAGGACAGACGGAACAGTGTAGCACTACTCTCTATTGAAAGCAATTTGGCCAAAAAAAATGGACTTTAAAGACCTGATCAGCAGTTTTGCAAATGCGAAGACCTGTCAGTGGAGATTTATTTAAATGTTAAATGTTTTCTTTTTAACATTAAACTATTTCAACAATAGCTATTCTTTTTGGAAATAATAAAGATCTGAATTGAAATTGAGTCTATTTGTCATGTTAATGATGTTAATGAAATATAATTGTACTAAATACTATAAACACTAAAGAATGCAGAGTTAAAAAAAATAGAAGCCATTTTTAGAGAATTTGAATGAAAACACCTTTTCTTTCACTCATAGTTTTTTTTTTAACTTTTTTTTTTCCACCTAGTAGGCACTCAAAGCGCTTTATCAGTGTTACAGCTGGAACACCACTGGAGGCAAGGTGGGTTATGCATCTTGCCCAAGGACACAACAACAGTATGAACTGTGGGGGAGAACGGGATGTTATGATGTTTTGGGATGTTTCGAGCGGGGATTGAACCGCCCACCTTCCGGTTGAAGGACGGCCGCTACTGAGCTACTGCCCACTGGTTGGGTGAAGCCATTGTCAACCAACAGTGTTCACTCTTTTTAAATCATAATAACAACACAAACTACCCAAAGGACCCTGATCAAAAGTTTACATACTCCAGTACTTAATACTGTGTATTGCCACCTTTAACATTAATGACAGCTTGAAGTCTTTTGTGGTAGTTGTGGATGAGGTTCTTTATTTTCTCAGATGGTAAAGCTGCTCATTCTTCTTGACAAAAAGCCTCCAGTTCCTGTAAATTTTTGGGCTGTCTTGCATGAACTGCACTTTTGAGTTCTCGCCAGAGTGGCTCTTTGAATGAAAGCGTCAACTACAAATGTAAATGTAACACTGGTGAATGGAAGCTTCATGGAAGTCGCTTTGGATAAAAAGCGTCTGCTAAATGACTAAATGTAATGGTTGTGGCCAAAAAGTAAAATTTTGGTCTCATCACTCCAAATGACTTTGTTCCAGAAGTTCTGAGGCATGTCTCTGTGCTGTTTGGTGTATTGAGCGGGATACTTTGTGGCATTTGTGTAGGCGACTTAACCATGCAGCCACTTATTTCAGAGAGTCCTGTATTTTAGCTGAAGTTATTTGTTGGTTTTTCTTTGCATCCCAAACAATTTTCCTGGCAGTTGTGGCTGAAATTTTTGTTGGTCTAACAACCTTGGTTTGGTTACAACAGAATCCCTAATTTTTCACTTCTTAACTAGAGTTTGAACACTGCTGATTGGCATTCTCAATTCCTTGGATATCGGACCAAAAGTAAACATATGTCCTTAACCAGCGGAGACTGGCAAGAAATGGGCATTCATTTCCGTTTGCCAAGTGTCTCAACTTCAAACGGAGTGGTTCTGTGCCACTGTGCAATTGATGAGTTATTATTTTATAACACAAGTCTGACCTGAACTAGATGTTCATCTGTTGTTTGAGGCTCACTTGGAATATCCAATGTTTCACAAATGGATTATTTAGATGCTGGTCATTTTCCATTACACACAATATAGCTTTGTTTTTGTTGCATGTGTAACAGACCCAGGTTCTGGGCCTGTTGGGCAGATTAAATGTTCCTGTAGAACACAGGGAAATGATGAGACAGGCGACAGTGAAGTTTCTCTTTGCCTCGCTTCTGCCATATTTTTATTAATACAAATCATGTATTTTCAATAATCAGCTTTAACTACTGTTTCATATATCACAATTATGCAATAAAATATAATATCCTGTACAGTACACAATTTCTTTGAATTTTCTATTAACAATACACATTCAATATGATTACAATTTCCCAATTCACGTACTCATTTTTCCGTATTTGTTTTAAAACCAAAAATACCTTTTTTAATCTTTTAAACTCGCAGCTGAACTGCTTTTTATTGTACCTCCGCTAAATTAACGGCTCATAGATTGCATGGTACTAACCCATGTGCGAACTGGCACTTTAGCTGTAGCTTGAGACATTTTATTCTTTTGACTGTCTGAACCCATAAACTTAAACATTACATATTCACAATTTTTAACAATGTCAGAGCATTAAATGTAGTTTCTCTACAAAACAGGAGCTTAAATAAAATGCGCACTAAACGCAAAATGGCACCCATGGCTTCGCCTTGACCTGTTTTTCTTGTCTTTTTACATTGCTTCAAACTCAACAGAAATACATTTACCAACTGCTAAATTTCTCCAAAGTTAGCTGGGTTTATTATTAGTACTTCGTGACCCATTTTATGTGGTTTTGTACTTAGTTACTAACCTGTAGAACACAGGGAAATGATGAGACAGGCGACAGTGAAGTTTCTCTTTGCCTCGCTTCTGCCATATTGGAGAGGAGGACACGCTGACATCACAATACTGTCTCACGAAAACAAGCGCCACCTACTGGCGTGAGGGTGCAATTACAACTTAAAGTTATTTCTTAAATGTAACTTTCTGATTACATACAAAAATAAAACATAATGTGAATACACATTACTGTGTGTCACACATGGCACATACAGTATATATAAAGAAAATTGTTAAACTTTTAATACAGGTCTAGACTAATAAAAGTTAGTAAGGTTATGTGTCATTTTGTGTGTGTCTTCACTATAAAGTACATTTACTAATTATGTTTGCATATTATTTATTCAATATACAAGGTAGTCCTGACTCTACAGTGATGTATCTTCATTTAAAATGCTCACTTGGTTTTATGAATGCAAAGTTTAAAAAACAAACGTTGGCTTCATGTAATAAGACAGGGTTTGAATGAATGAATGAAGTCTTTCTTTTGATCATACATATGAAACATTACAACATGGTAGGTAGGGGTGTGACGGTTAGTATATAACCGTGTGATCGACGGTTACCCGCTATCTCCAAGAACAACCAATTGACGCTACGGCAGATCCACTAGCAATGGTGGCGAGACAATGAAACATGCTATCCGCTCTTAGCAATATTGGCACGTAAATACATGTGTATTTGTGCTACAAGCACAGCATCAGAGCGAGTTTTTAGCACTGCGGGGAACATAGCTACCCCTGTCAGATCGTTTTGTTTACTGTGTGTGATTTATTTAAAACAAAGCACGTTCATTGCAATGTTCTTTTTTTTTTTTTTTTGTTAAGGATTTGTTCACTGTGTGTGATTCATTTAATAAGCACATTAACTGCTAGTTGTCTTGCTGTTAATTTTAAATAAACGTAGAGCAAGTAGCTAATCAGTGTCTGCTCGTTTATTCAAACCAAGTTAGTATATCCATTCATTTGAATATTTTTGCCTTTAAAAATAGTGCATATGTATGATCTCTGTATCCGATCTTAGAAACTAGTTTCTAAGTAACTAATTGCTCTTTTTTGTAATGTACACAGTGGCTGGAGGGTGTTTAAATCATAGGAGCCTGCATTAATTCTGTTTGTGTTCATCAGGTGTTAAACCAGTTTCAGCCCTAGACTCTGACCACCTTAAACTGAGCGCCACTGTAACTGAACCTGTAAATGTCACCTTCTTCAATTTTAGATACAGCCTTAGTTATTTTGTTCCAGAACTGCGCTTGATACAATGCACAGTACTTTAAGAGAAAGAAGTTGTAAAGGTTTGATCTTAAGAAGTTGCATTAGATACATGTGTCATGTGAGAATTTAAATTACAACCAATTTCCACTGAACTGCAATAATCCAAACAAGGTCTTTTTTTTTGAACAAGGTCCCTTTAAGAAAACTCTGTTATCTCTTTAGAAAAAGTAGTGTTAGTTTGTTTTTTCATCATCTGAAAATAGTTGTAGTGGTTATATTCCTGGTTTGTCTATAGCCAGATGTGTCACTCTTTTCTTTATAAAGCCATAGCTTCAGTTGTGACCTGAGCACTTACATTTACATTTACATTTATTCATTTAGCAGACGCTTTTATCCAAAGCGACTTACATTACATTACATTACATTACATTACCAGTGTTACAGTCACTGGAGGCAAGGTGGGTTAAGTGTCTTGCCCAAGGACACAACGACAGTATGAACTGTGGGGCGAGCGGGAATCGATCCTACTACCTTCCGATTGAAGGACAGCCGCTCTACCCACTGAGCTACTGCCCCCACTTCCTCACCATAATGGACTTTATTATGGACTTTGTGACGGTGGTTCAAAAGCTCTAGTGAACACAGAGCCTCACAATGGAGCGGCCGTTTGGAGCTGGTGGTAGATTTGTGTCTGGTGTGTTCTCCATGCTTTAGCGCTGGACATTTTTTAAGAGGGGGGGGGGACGTGTGAAAAGGCGCGCTGTATGGGCACGTGGGCCAAAAAGCTGCGTATCAATCCCGGACATAATCCTATTATTAGTGACGAGGAGTCCTGTCAGGGCCTCGGGGGGAGGACGATCGGACAAACGCACTGCTCTTTCTCCCACAGGGGACACACTTCCTGTTTACACTCTACGTCTGAGCACTGCCAACCACAGACTCCATGTGTTGACACGAAGGGCTTTACATTTGTACCTTCAACATACATCTCATGCTGTTTGAATGGTACAGCACAGACATGCTTTTTTCCATGGCTTCTGTGATAAGATATTGTTGCAGTAATCTTAACTGTTAGAACAGGAAGTCTGACATTGGGCTTGATTTGTTATGGGCAGTAGCCACTCATGAGGAAGTTTTTACACTTGTACATGTTCGCACTGTTTTTTAGAAACAAGCAGTGTCCCTGGTTCTTTATTTGCATTTGCTCATTATTTGATATGAATGTGGATGCAGAAGAACACACTTATTGTGTCTTGTTGTCTTGACTGAAGGTGTCTTGGCCTGTTAAAACTGGAAGCATTTGTTATTTTTCACATGTAAATTATTGACCTATAGACCTTTTGTTTATTAATTCTTGTGTATTTGTTTTTGTCAGTGTCATCAGCAGTATGCATTTATTTATAAAAAAAACAGCTAATGATGTTATTTTAAAGTATGTGTCGAATATAGCTTGGTATCCGCTCTTAATAAAACCCACAAAACATAAAAAGGTCATACTACATATTGTGGTATCTGTAACATGATCAGGTCAAACAGGACACAGCAGAGTCTGGTTGGTGCTGATTAATAGTGTCCATGGTGTACCGGTGTCTTTTGGGGAACACACGTCATAAATAGTTTGTAAATGTTTTTGTACAGGAAAAAAAAAAAGAAAATATAATTTGACACATTTTACAAAAGCATAGTTCTGGCTGTTGAATTAAATAGATTGTGGTGACACTTTATTTTACACTTCACTTGATACATTGGATCTACCTCATTGAGTGTAGCCCAATAAGTGGTAACATAAGGTTTTGCAGCAATTACGTTTTTTATTATTAGGCCCGAGCCGGTGATGACCGGGAGGGCCTATTGTTTTTGCTCGGATTTTTTTTTTTTTTTTTCTTCCGACCCAATGATCCTAAATTTGACCCAGTGAACATGCACGAAAAGTCATTTTTATTGGTCCCAGACTTCAAGCTCGGCGAAAAATTTATGTATTTGAAGTCAAAAAAATATGAAAAATGACTCAGTGGCGACCCCTACAAAATCAAAATACATTGGGCCTATGGAAAGTGAAAGTAACTTTTTTCCAACGTAGAAAAATGAAACTTGGTATATCCATAGGACACCTCAGGGCAAACAGAAAAGTCAATGACAGTCACACCCTAAACTTAACAGGAAGTCCGCCATGTGGGGTGAAACGCGGCCACTAAAATCGCACTTGCGCAGAAAGATGCAAATCATTGTGTTTTAATCTAAATGGCCCCAAATTTGGTGAGTATCATCTAGACACGTGTGCCAACCAAAGTTGTAACTTTGTTGTTGATATCTTATCGGGTATGGGTGTGGCAAGCCTGTAACGAGGTGGCCATTTTTGTGAAAATAAAACGTCTCTTAACTCTCAAACGCCTTCTCGGATCGAGTTGGACCCAAAAAGGCGTGTTTGCACATTCATGACCTGAACAAAAAAATATGTAAATAAAAGGGTTATCTTTAGAAATGGCCTCTCCAGACATAAAATTTGGTACACACATCTCTTATGTCATGACGAGCATAAAAGCCAATGACAACCACCCCCTATCTATAAATGTGTTGCCATAGCAACGTCCCAAAAATGTGGAAAAAGTCAATGGAAAGTGAAATTTTTAGTTTGTTGTAGGCAAATGAAACTTGGTACACACATCCAGTATGGGCTTATGAACAAAAAAGCCAATGGGGACCACACCCTATCACACACGGGAAGGCGGCCATTTTGAATTGAAAATGTGAACCGACTTAAAATACACCTTTTTTAAAAGAACACAGAAAATAGCTGCTTCATTCCACAGACACCAAACTTGGGCAAAATGAGCTAAACACATGTATGTAAAATAGACAAGTGTTTTTCTAGACTTTTTGCTCGAGTTATTTTTTTATTATAATTTGGTATATATTTTTATAAAAATTTTTTGCAAAATGATCCTAAATTTGACCCAGTAAACGCGTGCAACTAAAAGTCATTTTTATTGGTCCCAGACTTTAAGCCCAGCGAAAAATTTATGTATTTGAAGTCCCAAAAAAATATGAAAAATGACTCAGTGGCGACCCCTAGAAAAGTCAAAATACATTGGTTCTATGGAAAATGAAAGTAAATTTTTCCAATGTAGAAATACAAAACTTGGTACATCCATAGGACACCTCAGGGCAAACAGAAAAGTTTATTACAGCCATACCGTAAACTCAACAGAAAATCTACTATGTTGGGTGGAATGCGTGACCACCTAAATCGCACCCCTTCTGTCTAAAGGCTTTTCATCTAAACAGCTCCAAATTTGGTGAGTATCATCTAGACACGTGTGCCAAAAAAGTAATCAATTTGTTTTTTGATACATTTGTGGCTGTGGTCGTAATGAGTCTGTGAAGAGGCAACCTTTGGGAAATAAATGCCATTTCCCAATTGCCAGGATCCTTCCTTTAGAGGAGGCCCCTCCAGAGCCACGGCTAGAGTCTTAGAAAACTCCTCAGAATCCTTTTACCGTGAAGTTTACGCTTTAAAGCACGAAATGCACTCCTCCGACTGCATGTGTCCCCGCGGTCTCAAGAGAGGCGAGGGCCTTTATCGCCGCTTGCGGCTTTAATTATTATTATTATTACTATTATTATTATTATTATTATTATTATTACATCAATTTTATATACCGCTTTTCTGGGGACGCAAAGACGCTTTACATATCAATTATTCATTCACTCCACAGTTACACACTGGTGGTAGTAAGCTACATCTGTAGCCACAGCTGCCCTGGGGCAGACTGACAGAGACGTGGCAGCCATTCTGCGCCTACGGCCTCTCCGACCAACACCACATACATTCTCACACATTCGTACGAGGCAAGGTGGGTTAAGTGTCTTGCCCAAGGACACAACAACAGTTTGAACTGTGGGGAGAGCGGGAATCGAACCTACTACCTTCCGGTTGAAGGACGACCGCTCTACCACTGAGCCACTGCTTTGTAGCATTTTCCAGATCCAACCTTGGTTTTTATGGCACTTTTCTTATTTTGTGGGCTGATATGTGGAAGATGTGATGTAGTGAAATTCATTGCAAAAAAGCAACAGTTTTTCACACTGGAAGTAAGGATAACCTGCTCCGAGTTAAAACGCAAGTTGTCTGATGTCATGTTTGTCAACACATAATCAACAATTATCCACGTGAGCGGAGGTTGTATGGGCGATCCACAAATGCAGATTTAAACGTTCACATGCAAAACTGCGACTTTTTAAAGTAGTTATAAAAATATATATTTGCAAATTAGGATCCATCAATCTTTTTTCACTTATTCAGAGCAGCAATCTAAGCAAAGACACCTCGCTCCTTAAACACTTCCTCCAGCTCTTCTGGTTGAATACCAGGGGTCCCAGGCCAGCGTGTCCTAGGTCTTCCCCGGGGCTCCTACTGGTGGGATGCGCCCGGTAATTATAAAAAATATATTTTCAAATTAGTATTTAAATGCAAAAATCACAGGATGCAATTTAGATGTCAATCATGTATTTTGAATAAATCTTTTTATCTGGTTAGCAGGTTAGCACTCCTGCCCCAGGGAGGTCCTAGGTTTGATTCCCAACCAGGGCAGGGCCCCCCTTCACATCACCTGCAAAAGAGATTTGTAATCTCAGTGGGACATTTGCTCTCACGTGTGTTTCATAATCAGCTGTAATTGCTGCTGATCTGAGAATCTGAGAGACACAAGGCCAGTCCCGATGGTAGTTTTTAGAGGAAAGAGGCTTCAGGCACACTTCCAGACTCAACTTTGGCCGAATATACTTGTTTAGTGTCTGTTTCCTGTAATTTGGGGTTATTACAGTCATTTGGGGTGGAATTGCTTTAGCCTTGATCTACAGAGAAAATGTTGAACTACTGCTGTGTAACTTCTGTCTAGTGGTCAGTGAAGGCAGATTATTTTGTAAAGACAGGTTGATGAATCACTCAATGAGGTCACGGACGAGTAAATCCATTTGGTCAAATAATTATGCGTGTTCTCAGAGTTTTTCCAGTTGTCTCTACTGTCAGTGAATGCACCACAGCTCAGCTCTGAATGGACTCAGTGTCCCTCACTAACTGCACTGTTTACTGTGACAGAAACTGCTCAGATCAACAGGCTGTGGGTGGGGGGTGCATCTACAGTATATAAGTCATAGATGTGCTCTATACAGCGGTCCCCAACCTTTTTGTTAGCACGGACCAGTTATATGCACAATATTTTTCATTTGTG
This sequence comes from Perccottus glenii, assembly GCA_024416835.2. Lineage (NCBI taxonomy): Eukaryota > Metazoa > Chordata > Actinopteri > Gobiiformes > Odontobutidae > Perccottus > Perccottus glenii. The sequence goes on along the minus strand of CM044565.2, from coordinate 3,710,059 downwards.
TAACATTAAATACATAGCTTCTGTAGCGGTCTCAGGATATTCCGTCTTGACTGTGTGAACATTCTTTTTAAGGCTAGCGTCATTTGCAATAAAAAAAATAACTTTTGGGCAATTAGTTGTTCTCACTTGCTTGAATTTTTATATTGAAAGAGAAAAGCATTTCTCAAAACATTTCTTTCACAAATCTCTGAACAGTCAGTGTGACTCACAAAAGTTTAGTGTTTGTCATTGTCTTAGACATGTTTTCTAGAAGAGAGCACAGTTCTCTACAGATCTATACAAATCTGTTTTCGTATATGCTCACACCCTCTAGAAAAGAAGAGGATTTTTGTGATCATTTTAACCATTTTGTGACTACAACAATGAAAATGATGTTGTTACATTTTTCCCACTCTGGCTCAGACGGTGACAAAACATTTTGTTGGCCCTGACGAAATTACTGACAACTAAAGTAGCTCTTGAAAAATAAAGAAAAGGTTTTGGGTGGATAATGACCTTTTGCAAACCTGGAGAGAACCTTAAACTAATAAATGCACTTGATGTGTGGCAGAAGTGTTAAAAAAAAAAAGAGCCAAAGCCACTGAGAAAAAAACTTTCTTTTTGTTGATGGTTGTCTCCTCTGTTGTGTCATCAAGGGAAGCATTCCAGTGATTATTGTTTTTCACTCATTTTTGTGCTTAATTTAGCCATGCATGGGAAAACTAAGTCAAGAGCGGAAAAGAGGCTGCTGCAGTCATTTTCCAAACTAAAACAACAGGAAGAGACTATAATAGTATGTATAAAAAGAATTTTTATTTTATTTATTTATTTATTTTTTTTGCGGCCCAGTACAATATGATCCATGGCCTGGTACTAATCCGCAAACCAGTGGTTTGGGACCCCTGCACATCTGGATGCTTAATTATCTAAAAAGAATACTGTATTAAAGCTTAGTCAACCAAATTGTTCTGTGATTTAAAGGGAGGGATCCACCACAGGACACCTATTTTCTAAGAGAGACACTTACATTAATCTGTAGAGTAGCTTAGGGGTTTAGCCTATTACTAAACCGGGAGAGACAAAAGTCCAAATAAAGGACAGCTGCTGTGACAGAGAGAGTTATGTGATACTATGTGACGTCATTGACTGTCAACTAGTTAATGAGTGCAGGAGATTTGAATCCACTCTAATTTTCTTACATCCCTTTTAAACTCAGTATTAGCAAACCAAGATGGGGAATATTTTAACATGGAGTCCAATAAATGTGCTTTTTTATAGGATTTTGAATAGAGTTTTATTTTAATGCAAATTATTTTTTAAACCCTTTTCGGGCATTTGAATGTGTGTTATATTTGAATGAGCATCTCAGGATCAGTGCAGCCCTGCCATTAGCCGGCCCCGGGTTTTTCTCTCTAGCTGTTTGTGTGTGCGCCTAGGCTTGGCTCCGTGCCCCACTCACAGCTGTGAAAATGTCAGGTCTGCTTCATGGAAACAGCAGAGAAGCCAGTGTTGGAGCAGGAAGCAGCGCGAGCCACAGTCCCCCGTCAGCTGTCGGCCGCCCACAGCTGCAGCGGGACAGGCTCAACCTCACACTGGGGCTTTGTGTGGACTGTGTCATGAAGCACAGGACAGAGGGCACATTTATGCAAACATGTTTTATTCACATTTAGATATATCACTTTTACATGACAACAATGTCTAACTCAATTTTCTGGACAGTTACTTATTTAGCCAACCTGTCATTGGACATCACATACTGTATGTTATAAAAACAATAACAGATAGATGCAGGCCCACAGTCAGTTACACACCCCAGCTCTTACTTTACTAGTCGTTCACACAAGTAAGGTTTTTTTGTAGTTAAACACAGGCTGTGCATTTTCCCCGCTTGTCTTTAAAGAAAACTGTTTAATCCCATAATAGGAATGATCTGTGGAATGAACATAATCTAGTCTCTATTTTCAAGGATTTTAATAGATGGCCACTCACATGTTCACATAGAAGGTGGTCTCAAGTTAGGGACACTCATTCAAAAAATCATTTGGTTTTTACAAATGTCATTTTTAAATAGTTGCTTTTTATTGTGAAACAGACTGAAGAGAGACTTTGTACAGTCACAATGAAAAGGTTCAGTGCTTGAGCAGGCAGATGAAACAACACAGAGGCTGCTCTTTGAGTCTGCTCTGTTCTCTGCTGGTGGCTCTTTCTGTAAACCCCTGGGGTGTAGCTGTTACACACACAACAGCTGGGTGTAATACCTTAAGGAGACCTTACTACAATAAGCCTAATGCGCTCATAAAAGTAATAATGTTTCAGTGACATGTGTGCCTTCACTGAGTGCCCACCCAAATTGACTGAGCTGCAAAATATAATTCTCCTAATTACACATGGGCGATATATCTTCAAAACAATATAATGTATCAAGTAAATTTTTAATATTGAATTGAGATATAAAAACACATGAACAACATTGCATATTACAAACAAAGCTAAGGCCATTATTCTCACCTTTACTCCATCAGCTCTTATTCAATAGCTTTATATCATCTGACACAGGATCAAATGGATGCACTTGGACAGATGAAACTTGTACTTGTATTATACAGTACAAGCCTCACAATAACCGGTATCAATACTGTTAAAAATATGCCAACTGTTCTGCACTGTGTTTTTTGTTTTTTTATACATTAGTTTGTTTCGAGTGGATAATTGCTTCACAGACTGTTTACAGACGTGAGGAACAGGATACTTAAAGACTGAGGCAGGACTGAGAGCAGGTAGGCTCAGTCTGAACAGTGCTATATTTTTGATTTTTGTTGGTGTTTGTTTGATGGGGCTCACTGAGAGCTACATGAAAGCGTGTTTAAGTTCATCGACTATTTCTGTGGTGTCTGATATTTAATCAATGATTAAATATAAGGTTTAACTGTAGCAGCAGGACCGAGTGGTTACGTCCTCTCTGTTAAACACCTCTGCAGCGTCACATTCTCCATCACATCTCAGACACCAGTTGGTTGTGTTTAATGTTGGCCTTTTGCATTTAATGTGAATCATACTAAAGAAAACACTAAAAGGAACAAAGCACTGCTGATAAATCCTTTCAAAGCCTCATTTTAAACTTTTTCTGTGGTATTTACTAAATGATTATAACAAAGAGATTGTTAATAAAAATAAATAAAAAAAACACTAAAATATATTTTACAATGAAAGAAATCTAATAAAATAAGGTATGATTAGTATGTATGTATTTATATATTTTAGTTTGAAAGTCTGGTCCCCCACAGCACTGTGAAGAAACAAGCTGGCCCTCGAGCAAATTTAGTTGATGACCCCTGTCCTTAAGTTTATCTGATGCTGACACAACCTGCTGCTGTCATTGTGGCAGAAGGTTTGGAGGAAACAAAGTCTTAACAGTTGGTTTAAATACAGTTCAGAAAGAATACAAGTTTCTTTTTGAGTCCACTAAAGCAGACCTTGTTTGTGTCTCAGTGCAGAGATAGATGTAGAGCTGTTCAGGACTGGTTTATGTCTTGTTGTCTAAGTGCTGTATTGTCAATATTGTGAGGAGACAGTTTATCACCAGAATAGTTATACTGGTATCATTGTGCGTGATATTATATGGCACAAAATTGCCAGTAATTTTCCTTTAAGTTTAGTACCTGACCAACCACTGAACCGTGCACATGGAATGTTTGGCCGTCTGAGATTTACCTTTGTGAGCATTGGCTGACCCATGTTGTTGCCCAAGGAACCTGTCTAATAAGTGTTTACATGTTCATATATCAGTGTTTCCCTCTCTGACATCCAGCTGCTCTCAAACTTAAGTGGTAGTAACAAATGTCAGTGAAAACCAACAGCCCGATGGTTGTTCCTCTGACAGGTCCTGAAAGAAGAGTCAGGCCGGGGCAGGTGGCTCCTCTTCAGCCACAGACCTCTTCATTCCTCATCCTGAGACTCTGAGAATCCATCACTCTGTTTCTGTCTCAGGCTCCAACTCTCTTCATTTCTTCTTCTTGTTCAGATTCTGCTCTGTGTCAAACAACTGTATCTCTGCGGAGCTGTCAGTGTTGGGTTTGGATGTGAAAAATGACTGCTCTGATCTGTATCAAGTTTTACTGCTCACTAAGTTGTGAAGTGTGACATTACCTCTTCGCCTCTCTGCTCAAAGCGTCGTTCTCTTCAGCTCTTGTTTCTTTTCTCTGTTCTCTCTGAAGAGGAGCAGTCAATTTCTCTGAATCAGAGTACGCTCCATCGTGAGCTGATGACGTGAACAGCGTGCATTTTGAGCTGAAGCCTTGTACATTCTGCAGATGTTTGGAGTTCACTTTGTACTGTCTGCATGGCCGTAGCCAGCTATGAGGCCCCTGAGATCCGGACCTCGGTAAAATTTAACACTAAACAGGGTTAAGTGTTAAATTGGTACGGTAATTGGTATGTACGCAAGTAGCAAAAATCATTATTAATTATCTAATTAACTTCCAAGGTAAGTTTATGGTTGGTTTTCAGTATTACAAAGCTGGTTCACGCTCTATCAAGATAGCTCTCAGAAAACAGGTTAAGTTCCCGGTAGACGATCAAAACATGGCACGAGAGAAGAAACAAAAGGAGGGAAAAGGGTCTGCACAAGCGTCATATTACTTTATCCTTTATTTAACCAGGTAAAAAACTCATTAAGATTAATGGGGCACAAACATATAGCGAACTAGTGTCACTGTATAATGATGTAATATTACAATATGTAATAATACAGGTTCAGTCAGGTTAGTCAGTCAGGTGAGATTAAAGGATTAATAGACTCCGTGATCTTGATTTTAATGCAGTATTTAAAACATAGCCTCCACTCTTCTGTTGTTTTTCCTCGGCAGTCCAGAGAATAACGCATTGCAATAGTCCAGCCTGGATGTGACATGAATGAGAATTTTAGCATCAACTAAAGAGAGGCAGGAGCGAATTTTTGAGATACGTCTTAAGTGAAAAAATCCCAGTTTAGTGACCTCACTAATGTGCTGCTGCAGTGATAGTGTGGGGTCTAATATGACACCAAGGTTCCTAACAGTGTTGCCGTGCTCCAACACACAATTGTTGATCGAGACAGTAAGATTGTTGAACTTGTGCTGATGACTGGCAGGAATTAACAAGAGCTCTGTTTTATCCGAGTTTAGATGGAAAAGGTTTTGAGACATCCATGTTTTAATTGAAACGAGGCAGGCCTCTAGACGCTTGATGTCAGTAGTATTATTCACTTTTATTGGTAGATACAGCTGTGTATCATCGGCATAACAGTGGAAGTTTACTCCATAACTTCTGATGATTTGTCCCAATGGTGTAACATATAGTGAAAAAAGTATGGGACCAAGCACAGACCCTTGTGGCACACCACATTTCACTGGTGCTGTAGAAGAGAATGAATATAGAGAGACAGAGAGAATATAGAGTAAGTTGTTTTAACACAACTTTTCTAGATAGAAAAGGTAAATTGGAGACAGGACGGAAATTATTTCGGCATCCAGGATCCAGAGTAGGTTTTTTGAGTAGGGGTTTGACCACAGCCTGTTTGAAGAGGGAAGGAACGGTGCCAGTAGACAGGGACAAGTTTATAATGTTTAACATAATTTGCCCTACATAGGGCCACAGTTCTTTAAGCTGTTTTGATGGCAGGATATCCAGAAGGCAAGTAGTTGCTTTACATGAAGAAACCACCTTTGTCAGCTCATCGAGGGATACAGGATCTAAGACTGAGAGACGAGAGGTCATTGGATCCAAGTGAATGGGACCCGGAGCTGAGGAAGACAAAAACAAATAATATTTTAAAAATCTAAAAAGTCTTGCACTAAAGACAGAGGAGTCTTCAGTTGTTTTTGGTTGGATTAGCTTAGTAACAGTCCCAAAAAGAAACCTGGGGTTATTCCTGTTTTTTTCTCATGTTAACTCTCTCCAACCTGTCGCAGTGATTGGTTGTTTAGTGCCGACTCCACCTGTTTCACATGAACGTGTCTCACTACACAGAGAAACCAGGGTAACTCTAGACTTGATAACCTGCTTCATGATACCACTGGGATTGTTAGGTTTGGTCCAACTGGGTAGACATATCCGGGGTAGGTTCTAGTTTTGTAGTACATTGCCCTGATTTCTATTGACTGGCCACAGATTATTGAGTGCATGGTCCATGTCCTCACTCTACAACTAAGACTAATCTGGAGACAGTTACTTTGTGCAGCCAAAACCTTCTCTTTTTTACTTTGTGGTAAAGATTCATATGTGACGTTTCCAGTCGGTTGAGATGTTAATTTAATCGCAATTCATGTTTTAAACAACAGGGGCCGCTCTGTTTACCGCAAACTCACTTTCAACAAGTTGTTGCAAACAGTTTCTAGCAATGGTGATGATGTTGAAGAAGTCTAATCCTGCTGAGTAAAGAGCAGGGGTCTCCAACTTAAGGTCCACGGACCAAATCCAGTTCTTTGTGAAGTACCTCTGGTCCTCACATTAATTATTACTGTTAATACATTCTTGGTATTATTAATAAATAACAGGTGAAAATGTATAAAAGGTAAGAGTTAAACAAATGAGAGCTGTTTTGATAAAGTTCTATTGTTTTATGGAAACACATGAGACCAGTGTTTATTATTGGGTTTGATCTAAAGTTAATAAGAACTAAATATTGAACACAAAGTAATCAACCAGGTCTAAATCCTTTAGAGGCAGATTTATTAGGGATTTATTTTGGGGTGGCAGTGGCTCAGTGGTGGAGCGGTTGTCCTTCATCCGGAAGGTGGGCGGTTCAATTATCGTTCATACTGTCGCTGTGTCCTTGGGCAAGACACTTAACCCACCTTGCCTTGTATGAATGTGTAAGAATGTTTAGTGAATGTACTTGGTGTTGGTCGTAGGCGGAAAAATGGCTGCCACGTCAGTCTGTGGCTACATTTGTAGCTTACCACCACCAGTGTGTGACTGTGGAGTGAATGAATAATGGAAGGCCTGTAAGCTAGGCCTGGGCGAAAAATCGATTGAATGAATTAATTCGATTTTTTTGTGGCGGGCGATTTAAAAATAAGTTAATCGAGTTTTTGTGTAACGGCACATTTTTGGCTCCCCGGAGCTTCCGTAGCGTTAGTTTCACATAGCAGAGCAGTACGGCACGCGACAACAACAACATCATAGCACACACAAAACAGCAACAGAAAGCGACAACATGGCTAACGGTGAAAGTGGGAAGTTTGTTCCCAAGAAAGGAATAAAATCATCTGTTGTTTGGAACTGGTTTGGGTTTACTGCGACAGACGTGGATCAAGAGACCTCACGCTGCAACATTTGCCTAAAGCCCATTGCAGTCAAAGGCGAATATGAAAAATGCCAGTCTCTCCGAGACGAACAAACCCGCAGTGACCAACAAGCCTTAGCTAAAAAACAGCTAACTGTAGCCGAATCCTTTTCACACGGCACCGCATATGACAGGGAAGGGTCAGGGTGGAGAACAATCACTAAACTTCACTTTGCACATAGTCAAAGACATGGTACCCATATATACAGTGGAGAAGACTGAGTTTATTAATTTGATTAAAACCTTAGACCCCAGATATGAGCTACCCAGCCGCAAGTACCAAGAGGGTGTTCATTTATTTATTATTCATCCCAGAAATGGGGGTTACATTTGTCTTGCTTTTAAATAAAAGCAAAATTTGCTTTAAGTTGTCTGCCGTTTGTACTTATTGCTTTTCTTAATAAGTAGGGGGGGGAATCAGAAAAAAAATCGTAAATCGAATTAAAAAAAATAAAATCAGAGATTTTTTTTTAGGTCATATCGCCCAGCCCTACTGTAAGCACTTTGAGTCTCATGGTCCTTTGGGAGAAAAGCGCAATATAAATCTAATTCATTAATATTATTATGAATCCCAATTTAATTCCCAATGACTTTGTTAATATCCACTTATTCAAAGTACCCAGCCTTATAAGAAAATAAATTGTATGTAAACACATGTAGAATTTGATTTTATTTAACTTACAAATGGACAAACATTAGCCTATATTTCAAATAAATATAGGAACTGTTGACTTAGGGACTGTTGGAACTGGCTTTCGGGACAGTGATGAAAAAAGAAGTCCTGATTTGTGAAATAATAAAAGGGCACTTGTTCACTTCTAATTTGTCTCAAAATCGAATCTAATCATGAGCTCAGAATCGTTACATTCCTAGCTTTAAACTAAGATAACTTAAGTATTAAAGTATGTTAATTCATGTTAACTCAGGATAAGTATTAGAACATTTTTGTAGTGTTACACTTTATTTAGGTTCTAAGGTTAATTAGATGTGACCTAAAAACAATATAAATACATAAAAACAAATGAACCTGCAATAAAAACAAAACCTTCACAGTCTAAACTACCAGCTCTATTTGAACAACCGTATGATGCAAACTCAAATGAGGCTAAAAGACAAGTAACAATTCAAGTATTGTGACAACACTACTTTGCGGTATAACAAATAAAAAACAGCCAACATTCAGCCTAAAGTCAGTTCTGCACTGCCACTGGACAGAACCTTTTGGGGTTTATTGTTACCCATAACTCTTGGATAATAATAGCTGATTCAGTTGCATGTATACATTCAGGGTTCAGCTGTCTTTTTGTTTTTTGCCTACATCAGCTGGCGGCAGGTTGCCCACACTGGCTCCAGAACGGCTTCATTGTGGCACACAGTGAATGAATCATTGTGTTTTTGTTTTTACTGCCAAAACATTGCCATATATGTCCGTTGCACTTCCTCTCTGATGAAATTGATAGTAAATGTGTTCCACTTCTCTGATCCTTTCAGGTGATATCCAGAGCTGACTATGTGTGCTTCTAAAGAGCACTATGTTGAGGGCTGAAGGTAATTTCTGACTTTTATTTGATATATATAATAAAGAGATAAATGATTAATGATTAATATAATAAAGAGATTTGGAGTAAAAACAGGAATATTCAGAAGGACCCTGGTTCTGCTGAAGCTGAAAGAGACCAATCAAACACAAATGTATTCTTTCATATTGCTACATGTTGTGATGTATATTGTCTATTTGTTGTTTGTAAATGTACGATGATGCAGAGCTTAAAACATACTGTACCGAAAACAAATTCCACCGGCATTGTCGTGTGGCTAAATAAACAATCTAATCTAATCTAATCTAATAACTTTTTTGATGGAAGCAATGTCTGAGTCAGACCTATTGTATTCTTTGTAATCCTCACGCTCTTATTGACGATTTAAGAGGAAATATATTTTGGACGCACTTTAGAGAAAAATGTGCTTACGGTGCTTAAGAGGAAGTGAAGTCAAGAGAAAAGAGCAGCTCAAGGCCACATTATTTAACTGTTAACAAAGACAGACGAACACATCCAGATTACAGTCAATATAATGACTTGAAACAGCAGTAGTCAGAAACTCCTGCTGTCACGATCCCATCCAAACCCTTCTTGAGTTTCGCTGATCTGGAGAAAGCTGTTCATGCTTTTGTTCTCTTTGCTTTTGCATAGATTACTGTAATGCGCTCTATGTGGGAGTGAACCAAACTGGTCTTCACTGTTTGCAGCTTGTGCAAAACGCTGCTGCCTGTCTGCTAACTTACAGTTGTAAACACGAGCACATCACACCTGTCCTGTACTCCCTGCACAGTTCAGAATCTATTTTAAAATCCTAAAGTTTCACAGGTTGTTCCCCTGGCTTTTCCTAAATCCACCTGTGACTTCCTCCCTTAAAAAAGTGTCAGTGACAGATATGAGTTAAAACACAGCCTGAGTTGTCCCACTGACAGATGCTAAAAACATGAGTCAGACAGAGGCAGCTGGCTCCTTCACAGCCACAGGGCCTAATGTCTTTGGGTTCCCTCTGTCTCCAGCTCTCTTCTTCCTCTGACGTCAAGGCATTAGAAACAGCTCAACAAATATACAACAGTGATGCATACGTGGTTAGTCATGTGTTGTGTTTGAGCTTGGTGTTTCCTGTTCTGCATGTTTTACACTTGCTCCAAACAATCAAAGTGAACTCATATTTTGTGGATTTGAACGTTGATCGTTACATGCACAATTAGATTAGTTATACTGTCACAGTGATAGTGTTAAAGACGTAGGGCTCCTGGAACAGAGTTTGTGGACTCCCCCCCTCCTCTCTGGACTTTTCACTCTCCATCGATGGGCACACAGTCAGTCCCTCTACCTTGATCAGAAACCTCGGCATCACTTTGGACCCCATCCTTCAAACCTCATATCCAAAACATCATCAAAATATAATTTTTCCACCTCCGAAACATTGCTTGTCTCCGTCCCACCCTCTCCACCTCTGCTGCCAAAACAGTCAAAACACTCAAAACCTTCATAAGCTCCAGACTGGACTATTGCAATAGCATCTTCTAGGCTTCCCCTTCAATGACCTCCAGGCAAGGCAAGGCAAGGCAATTTTATTTATATAGCACAATTCATACACTGGGTAACTCAAAGTGCTTTACAGGAATAAAAGACAATTTACAAGATTTAGATTAAGAAACATAAGAAGAATTTAAAACATTTTAAAAGAAGAGTGCAGATAAAAAAACACTTTATGCTGTAGTAAAGAGGAAGGTTTTTAACCTCCCCTTGAACATTGTTAAAGTTGAGGCTGTTCCAGGTTTTTGCTGCTGCAACTTAAACGCTGCTTCACCATGTTTATTTCTAACTCTGGGCATGAGCAGAAGGCCTGTTCCAGATGTTCTCAGAGTCCGAGGAGGTTCATAAGCAACTAGCATGTCAGAGATATATTTTGGCGCTAAACCATTAAGAGACTTGTAAACCAGCAGTGCTGTTTTAAAATCTGTTCTCTGAGCAACAGGAAGCCAGTGCAGAGATTTTAAAACTGGCGTAATGCAGCTGTCTTAACTCTCGTTTTGAGAGACCAGTGAGCAGGCGGTTACAGTAATCTAACCTGCTGGAGATAAAAGCATGGACTCTGGAAATGTTTTTAAGGTGATAAAATGCAGATGATGTAATTGACTTAATGTGACTGTGTAATGACTTAATGTGACTGTGGAAATTCAAGTCTGAGTCCATGATGACCCCTAGATTTCTAACCTGATTTTTAGATTTTAGAGAAAGAGACTCGAGCTGACTGCTGACACTTTCTCTTTGTTTCTGATTAAAATGGTAAATGGCATGCATTTATATAGCGCTTTTTTGCACCCTTCTCGGGCGCCCAAAGCGTTTTACATCGTGCTTCCACTCAGCCCATTCACACACATTCACACCTGGGGCAGACAGAGATGGGGGCTGCCATACAAACGGCGCTCAACCTTCTCCTACCACCACCAAACACACCTCTACAGTCACACACATTCATACACCAGTGCTACGGACACTGGAGGCAAGGTGGGTTAAGTGTCTTGCCCAAGGACACAACGAAAGTATGAACAGGGCAGAGCGGGAATCGAACCACCAACCTTCCGGTTATAGGACGACTGCTCTACCACTGAGCCACTCCGTCTCCGATTAGTTCAGTCTTTTCAGAGAAAATTATTTTGCATCCACGTGTCAATCTGTTTGATGCAGTGACACAGTGAATGGATCGGTCCATTTTCACCTGCTGTGAGTGAAATGTAAATCTGAGTGTCATCTGCATAATTATGGTAGGATACGCCACAGCTGCGTATTAACTGGCCTAAAGGAAGCATGTAGAGATTGAATAATAGAGGTCCCAAGATAGACCCCTGTGGAATCCCACATGTCAGGACCATTTGGTCTGATACACAGTTACCAACCGAAACAAAGTACTTCCTTTCTTCAAGATAGGACTGAAACCAATTAAGAGCAGTTCCAGTGATACCTATCCATTCCTCTAATCTTTGTGTCAGGATTTCATGGTCCACTGTATCAAACGCAGCACTCAAGTCCAACAGAACTAAGACAGAGACTTTGCCTGCGTCAGTGTTCAGACGGATGTCATTTGTGACTTTGATAAGTTCAGTCACAGTCTGTGATGGGGCCTGAATCCTGACTGAAAAGGATCAAAACAGTTGTTAAGTAATAGAAAGTCATTAAGTTGTTGATATACAACTCTTTCGATGACTTTCCCTAAAAATGGCAGGTTTGATATGGGCCGATAGTTGTTGAGCACTGTAGCATCAAAACTGCTCTTCTTTAGGAAAGGCACAATGACAGCAGTTTTAAGGCCCTTGGAAATGTTCCAGACTGTAAGGAATTATTGACTATATCAGTGAGTTATTTTAACAAACTGCTTAGTACTGATTTCAGAAATCTAGTGGGTAAAACATCGAGGCAGCAGGTTGATGAACTCAGGCTGGAGACAGTTTTTTCAATTGTTCTGTCATTATTGGGTGTAAAATGTGTTAAACCAACAAAGTGCCTCCTAGGTGGCTGTAGTGTTGTTGTATGCCCTTTGGACTGTATCGCATGTTTAATGCCTTGAACCTTGTCATTGAAAAACATTGCAAACTCATTGCATTTAGTTGTGGAAACTAATTCTGGAGGAAAAGGAGCTGGAGGGTTTGTTAATCTGTTCACTGTAGCAAACAGGACACGTAAGTTGTTACTGAGGTTGTTGATGATCTCTGAGAAGAATATTTCTCTTGCTTTTTGCAAAGTTTGATTGAAAACATGCAAATGTCCTTTGTATGCCTCATAATGAATTAAGAGTTTCAATTTACGCCATTTTCTTTCGGCTTTTCGGCATTCCCTTTTCTGTGCCCTGACAGAGTGAGCATTGCTCCATGAAGCCTTCTGCCTCGTTCTGATCACTTTAACCTTAACAGGAGCAATGGTGTCCATAACATTTAAAACACCTGAAGTATAACAATTCAACAAAACATCAACTTGACCTGATGAGGCATTTTCAAACCTGTTTGCCTCCATAAACTTTGTCCTGGTGTAGTGTTGTCAAAAGACCCGGTACTTCGGTACCAAGTCGGTACTAAAAAAATGTAAACGTCACGGTACCAAGTTTTCCGGTAGTACCGAGGACCCGTTCAAACCCGGTTCCTTGATGCGCATGCGTGCAGTTGCGCGTCCTCTTTATTAAAGCGCTGAGACATGGCGACCGGCGCTGCAGCTAATGTGGTAGCTCTAAATCCACTTGTTGAGAAAAAAGGAGGAAAGAGCCGTGTGTGGAAATATTTCGGATTTGCGGCTGATGACGAGGGGAATATCATTGATAATCAAACACCCATTTGCAAACGATGTCATCAAAGTTTTCTCTCAAAAGGAGACACCTCAAACACCTCAAAGACCGACACCCGGATCTGATGAAAGAGTTCAAGGAGGTAAGTTTCAAACTAATTTCAAATATAGAGCTTCCGTTATGAATTATATATCATATTTTAATATGAATGTCGGAATCAGTCGGATAGAAATAAACAGCCATTTGTACAGTGTTGCCTACTTAGCGACTTTGTCGCTATATTTAGCGAGTATTCAGACCCCTCTAGCGACAAATTTTCAAAAAAGCGACTAGCGACAAATCTAACGACTTTTCTGGAGTTATTGGAGATTCTCTGAAGTGAAAGCACATATCGTTCTTACTCTAATCAATGAGCAGCGGGTGCTGCCGCGGGCCCCATCCCAAAGCACTTATAGGCGGCCCAGTCCTCGCGCAGCAGCCCCTCCCAGCTGCAGTCAGAGCAGGAGTTGTTCACCCCTCCACGTCCAGACTGCAAATGAATCGCGCATGTGCGGAAACTTGGCAAGCCGCCGCTGGTGGATCCCGTGTGTTTTTACTCACCTTTTATCTCTTCAGCGATTTTATTCCTTTCTCTCCTACAGCGTTCATCACAATCACATGCACAATGCACATGGTCAATATGCAAGTGAGGCGATGGTGTCATTTAGTGACTTTTAGGAGAGCCAATAGCTACTTTCTTTACTGATTTGATTGATTTGATTTCCATTCTTCTCGTGTGCTTATCACTTAATTGAGATGAGAAATGAGAAGAGCTTTATTGGGACAGTTGGATATATTATAATAAAATACAGCATAAAAGACTATGTGAGCACGAATTTGTCAAGAAAGCACATTAGGCAGGCAGAACGCAAGAAAGTATGCAATTTAGTATGATGACGTGATGACGTTACGAATATGCTAATTTACGCATGACGTCATTTAGCGACATTTAGCGACTTTTTGGCCAGGCTTTAGCTACTTTCCTTTGGAAATAGTTGGCAACACTGCATTTGTGTAGTAACTTAAATTGATATCACTATACCACTTAGCCGTTAGCATCCGTGATGCGGCTAACGCTAATATAATAAGTGCAGGGTTCGAATTACAAAGTGGCTTTCGGGGGAGCCCTATTTTCCGATCCTCCCTGACTGACTTTAACGCTTTTGGTGCATGTTAGGGCATTTAAAACCATAGGTTTACAGTAAACCTATTGTTTACTTAGTAAAACTATAAAACGCAAGCGTCAGTCAGTGTTGTCAGTGTTCGAGCAAACAGCTCTGTCCACGGTTCTGAATCAACCGCGCTTAGACTTACATCATGCAAATCATGATAAAAAAAAAACAGAGTGACTCACATAACAATCATAAAAAAATACATCAATATTAAATAGGATTAGGGCCAATCCTCACAAACGCACAGATCAAGTAGGTAATTCCATGATTCTTACCTCGGCGAGCAACAGGCTTTTTGCCTCCATGCATACTGTACATCCTAACTTCTGATTTTTGGAATAGAGCCATGTATTCCTGATTCTCCACTCACTCCATTGCTTTGTTGTCCAGTTGAAAGGTGTTGCATGATCGCCTGGTCCGCTGCAGGTCGCAGCGGTGGTTTCTGGCGCTAAAGTCTCACTATCCTCGGTGCTGGTGCTGTCACTAGCAGAAACGTTTAGCGGCGGCGGCGGTATCACTGGCAAGCTAGTTGTAGCTGGTGTGCTCTCATCACTCCTCTTCGTTTGTTTTATAAATTCAAATTGACTGAGGTTTGGCTGCTTCCTTTTGACATTCTTATTAGTATCCACAGAGTGTTCCAAAAAACGAATAAAGTATGTTTTGAACTTGAAGTTAAGCTAACATTCAAATAGCAACTCAGTGAGAAGTTCAAGTAGTGACGTAAACGTAGTAATTTCAGTGCAGCGCCGCCACGCATGGATGGTCACAGCAGGAGACACAGCGGAAAATAGTGTTCGGAAATAGTAATGTAATGAGCGAATAAACACACAACATTGACACATTTTTAATATCATCATTTATTTCAGGAACCTTAATGTACAGAAAATCAAAATCTATATGCGACACAAAAAATGGACAGTGTTTTAGAGCTCCCCCTAAATGTCTCAAAGTAGGCTTTCAGGGGAGCCCAGGTCCTTTTCAGGGGAGCCGAGCTCCCCTTAGCTCCCCCTGAATAAGTGTTATAATCAAGATTCTTTATTAACTATTTAAAGCTCCTATACATTTAATTAGGGTAAAAAAAAGAAACGGGACGACATAAAGGCGTTTACTGCTTTTACACACTAGAATTGTTTTAATGATTGTATATCCAAAAGGTGTACAAAAATGTATGGGTCAGTGTTTATGTCCTCAAAATCAGTCTGTCAAAAAGCAGTTCTAGCCTAGGCTTATTCTTGGCTGGATAACTAGCAGGTTTAAAAAATAAAATAAAATATGAACACAGTTTGATTAAATAAAGTTGCATTAAAGAAAACTTATGATAGTAGGCTTAGGCTAGTACCATTCACTAACATTATGCTACTTCATGCATTATCTAACATCAACTTAAAGTGAGTGAATATATTTTCCAACATTAATTAACGTTTGTGCGGAAGTTAATACAAACACTTAATTTAATGCACAATGAATAATTGTGAATGATTAAGTTAACAGATAAAAACTTTTTATTTGATAAATGTATGAGTACATTTTGAAATGTATAATTTTTAATTCATTTTTTAAACTTATCTAGATTTATTATAAAATAAATCTAGATAAGGTTTGCCATTTAGAGAAAAACTAATGTTTCATTTGTTCAGACTCAGCCCATTTTTGACTTCTATACTTATAAAGTATATTTATTATATTTTTCTTTTACAGCTGCAGGCTGAGGAAGACCATGGAACACCCCCGCAAACTCATAAACAGGCAACAGTTACAGAAGCTTTTCAGTGGCAGCAAAAATATGACAAAAACTCATCTGAGGCAAGAAAGCTGAACCGAGCTGTTGCTGAATTCATATGTATGGATAAAGTGCCCATTTATACAGTTCAAAAATGTGGATTCCAACAAATGCTCCATCATTTCAACCCAAAATACCAGCTTCCAAGTCGAAACTTTTTTATGTACACTGAGATTCCCCGCATGTACAATGACACCAGAGACCTCATAATCCAGCATCTCAGAGACAAACCGTTTTACAGCTGCACAACAGATCTTTGGACAAGTAGAACTACAGACACTTTCATGTCTTTAACTCTGCAGTACATTACTAAATCGTGGGAATTGCAATCCCGGTTATTTTTTTGTTATTCATCTAGTTATTTAATTACTCAAATGTTTACAATCCTTGAAATACTTAAATTATGCCATTGTTTTGTTTTTTTACATTTATAATAATATTTTAGTTTATTAATTGTTGGTCATGGCATATTTTGTTTAATTTATAAAAATTGTGTTTTTTTAGGTTTGTAATTTTTCATTTATTATTTGTGGAAAAACTTGAAACACAATTTTAAAGTATAAAGAATGGCATTGTTTAACTTTATTAATAAAAATAGTGTGTTGTTCAGCTAGCATGTTTTTGTGTTTTGCTTTGGTACCAAGAACCATGAATTTTTATTGGTAAATTTAGTCTAAATTAAACTTTGGTTTGGTACCGAAATTGGTACCGAGAACCGTGGATTTTCACTGGTATCGGTACCGAATACTGAAATTTTGGTTCCGTGACAACACTATCCTGGTGTTATTATCAATGTGTCACTTCTGTACAACAGTAGGTCCAACAGCAACTTTTGGAATTATGGACAGATGGAAAAAGACACAAGAATGATCAGATAGAGCAACATCAATCACAGTGACATCTGAAATATGGGCACCTTTAGTAATGACCAGGTCCAGAGTGTGACCTCTGTTATGGGTCGGCTCATTAACAAGCTGACAAAGACCAAAAGTATCAAGAATAGTAGAAAGTTCTTTGGCATTTCTGTCACAAACATTATCCACATGCACATTAAAATCACTTGATATGACTATTTGTTCAAATTCTGTGCAGATAACTGAAAGCATTTCAGTAACTCATCAATAAAATCATGACATTGTTGGGGTGGTTTGTAAAGAACTACATATAAAATGGATGGAGAAAACCTCAACTCCATTTTGGATGACATATTCAAATGATGAAAAAAGTGATAGTTTCTGGATAAGAATATTATCTCTAAGAAAGGCACATACAGTACACCAAAACCCTTTTTGTTTTCCCATATTTTGGATAAAAATGTGAAATTCGATGGGGTGGATTCGATAAGGACCTCATTTCCAGTCCTGCTGTCTAACCATGTTTATGTTAAAAACATAAAATCAAGCTTATTGTTACGGACCGGCAAGACAACCCAAATGCAGGCACACAAGTAAAGGAGTATAACAGATTTATTTAGGCACAAAGGTATGACAAGTTCTTCTGGGATAACGAGAAGACAACGGACAAAACCGGGGCTGGACTGGAACTGGATCGAGGACGAGACTTGAAGGTACAGGAACAGACGAAGACGGAACAGGAACAGGACATACGGCAGGACTGGACGGATCTAACGACGAAGGCACAGGTAAGTAATTCAATAAACAACACGGCAATAGCAAGCTAGATGTATAACTGACTGGAGTTAGTATTACGATCTGGCAACGAGGAGCAGGCTGCGGTGCTTCTTATTCTCTGTTGATTGCCAACTCGGCTCAGCTGGTCTTGCTCCGCCGGCGCTCCCGCACACCTGTTTCTCATCTGCGAGTCTGTAGGGGCGGGAGCCGGAGGCGGAGGCCGCGCCAACTGATCAGAGTCCTGAGCGACCGTGACAGTACCCCCTCTATGGACGCCACCTGGCGGCCTATCCGCTTCTCCGGATGACAATGAAAAAATTCTCGAATAAGGGAAGGATCGAGAATGTTCCTCTGGGGAACCCAACACCGTTCCTCAGGTCCATAACCCTCCCAATCTACTAAAACTGCCGGCCCCGACCCGCGCCCATCCATAATCCTCCTCACCTATGCAGGCTGATCGTCTATCATCCTGGGCGGAGGCGGGGATGACAGGGAGGGATCAGGGAGCTGGAACTGACCGGTTTGATTCTGGAAACATGGAAGGTAGGGTGAATCCTAAGAGACCGAGGAAGCTTCAGTCGAACTGCCGCAGGGTTGATGACTTTCTCCACTTCAAATGGCCTGATGAACCTTGGTGCCAACTTAGAAGATTCCACCCTCAAAGGCAGGTCCCTGGATGACAGCCAAACCTTCTGCCCTGAAGAGTACCTAGGGGCAGGGTGCGATGGCGGTTAGCTTGTACCTGTGACTGGGTAGAAGCGCGTACCAGAGCTGAACGGGCCCTTCTCCAGACCTGATGGCACCGGCGCAGGTGCTCTTGTACTGAAGGAACTGCCAGCTCTTGTTCCTGTTCTGCAAATAGAGGCGGTTGATAACCATAACAACATTGGAAGGGAGACATACCTAGAGAGGCGTTGACCAAGGTGTTGTGGGCATACTCTACCCAAGGCAGATGGACACTCCAACTCGCAGGATTAGCTGACGACGTGCACCTCAGTGCCACTTCCATCTGTTGATTTGCCTCTCTGTCTGTCCATTGGTCTGTGGATGGTAACCAGAGGAGAGACTAACCTTGATGTCCAACGCCGAACAAAACGCCTTCCAAACCTGGGAGGTAAACTGTGGACCTCTGTCTGAAACGATGTCCCAAGGAAGGCCGTGTAACCGAAATAGATGCATTACCAGAAGATCCGCCGTCTCGAGCGGACGGCAGCTTGGGTAAGGGTACAAAATGAGCTGCCTTCGAGAACCGGTCGACAATTGTCAACACCACCGTGTGTCCTTTAGAAGACGGAAGCCCAGTAACAAAGTCCACCGCCACATGTGACCATGGAATCGGTAGTGGTTGTAGCAGACCGGCTGGGGGTCGATTAAGTGTCTTATTCTGAGCACACACTGGGCATGCCGAAATGTATTCTTTAGTATCCTTGTCCATAGTGTCCCACCAAAACCTACTGCGCAGGACAGCCAGGGTGCGACCAATCCCGGATGGCAAGTGAGGCGGGTCCCATGGGCCCAGTGCAATACCTCGAACGAACGCTACTTGGCACGCATACAGGCATTATGTGGCCCAGTACCAGGATCAGGATGCTGACGCTGTGCAAGCCGGACACGAGCTTCTATCTCCCAGGTAAGTGTAGCCACGATGCGAGACTGGGGCAGGATACTCTCTTCTTCTGTAGATTGCCGTTCCGTGGTGAAGACTCTGGATAAGGCGTCTTAATATTCTTGGAACCTGGGCGATAAGTAAGGACAAAATTAAACCGATCAAAGAATAGTGCCCACCTGGCCTGGGAGTTCAGCCGCCTTGCCGTCTGGATGTAAGTCAAATTCTTATGGTCTGACCAGACCACAAATGGTTGAATGGATCCCTCCAGCCAATGACGCCACTCTTCTAACGCCAACTTAACCGCCAGGAGCTCTCTGTTACCCACGTCATAGTTCCGCTCTGCTGGAGAGAGTTTGTGAGAGAAAAAAGCACATGGGTGAAGCTTTTGATCAGTAGCAGAGCGCTGGGACAGTACTGCTCCCACTCCCGTATCTGAAGCGTCGACCTCCACCACAAACTGTAACTCTGGATTAGGCTGTATGAGCACCGGGCAGAAGTAAAACGATGCTTTAGGACATTAAAGGCTCCTTCTGCCTCCGGTGTCCAGGCAAAAGGTTGTGCGGTAGACGTGAGAGTCAAAGGTTCTGCCAGCTTACTGAAATTTCGTATGAAATTTCTATAAAAGTTCGCAAACCCCAGGAATCGCTGAACCTCCTTACGGTTGGACGGGTAGGCCACTCCCGCATCGCCGTAAGTTTCTCTGGGTCCATCTGGATCTGTCCCTGAGCGATGATGTATCCCAGAAAGGTAACAGACGGTGCGTGGAACTCGCACTTCGGCCTTAACGAACAGTTTATTCTCCAATAATCTCTGGAGAACCCCCCTGACATGTCCCTGATGTTCCTTCAAATCCTTAGAAAAGATCAAAATGTCATCCAGATACACAAACACAAACCGACCAATCATGTCTCGTAGTACATCGTTAACCAAATTTTGAAATACGCAGGAGCATTCATAAGTCCAAAAGGCATCACCCGATATTCAAAATGTCCTAAGGGTGTATTAAAAGCAGTTTTCCACTCATCCCCCTCCCTAATACGCACCAAATGGTATGCGTTGCGGAGATCGAGTTTGGTGAAAATCATAGAACCACAGAGAGGAGTGAAAACTGAACTGATCAAAGGAAGTGGATACTTATTCTTGATGGTGATTTTGTTCAGGCCCCGAAAATCAATACATGGTCTCAGACTCTTGTCCTTCTTATCAACAAAGAAAAAACCTGCACCCACCGGAGAGGACGAGGGTCGTATTATCCCTGCTGCCAACGACTCCTGGATGTACTTCTCCATTGCCTCATTTTCTGGCCTCGAGTGTATAGAGACGGCTGCTGGGCAGAGGAGCACCGGGCAAGAGGTCGATGGCGCGTCGTATGGTCTATGAGGTGGCAGCGACAAGGCTTGATGCTTACAGAACACTGCTGACAAATCATGGTAGGTTGGTGGAACTGAAGACAGATCTGGAGGTTCCGGTGCCGAGGTGCATCTAGAGGGAACAGGAGGTAAAGCAGACTGCAGACAATGTAAATGACAATATTTACTCCAAGACAACACTTGGTATGCGGCCCAGTCAATGTGAGGGTTATGAATCTTCAGCCAGGGTAACCCCAACACTATAGGTGTGTGAACACAATCAAAAATGTAAAAACTAATAGTCTCTGTGTGATTACCAGACAGAAGGAGTTTTACTGGAATAGTCTGTTCACCTATCTGGGTCAAAACCTCACCGCGTTCAAAGCCCTTACTTTTAAAGGCACCTCCAAAGGCATAGTCTGTATACCCAACCTCTTAGCCACCCCACGGTCCAAAAGGCTCTCATCTGCTCCAGAATCAATCAGAACTTCCAATGTCTGGTTCTGATCTGCTAACATAATAGTTCCTTCCATACATACAGAAGTGGGAGACGAGCACCGGACTTGGCTCAGCAGTATTTCTCCCATTACGCGAGCCCACCCTTTTCCCGGAAGGAGCGGGCAGGAAGCACGAAAATGTCCAAGTCCTCCACAATAGAGACAACTACCTGTCTTGACCCGACGGTCTCTCCTCCTCTGTCAAATGGGTTCGACCCAACTGCATGGGTTCAGGTGCGGCTGGTTGCAGTGTACGACCCGGCGAATCTGTATTGGAACTGAATGAGCCTCTTTCATCGCCCGTCTGTGTCCACCAACCCCCGGTCCTCTCGTGGAGGCTGGGAAAACCCCTGATATGCCGGGAATCCCGAACCTGGATTAGTGAAGGATCTCATTGACCCCTGTAAGCCAGCCTTCTCCCTCTTACGCTCCCGAAGGCGATTATCCATTCTAATAGCCCCGGTAATGAGTTCATTCAGACTCGTTGGAGGCTCGCGCCGCCATCTCGTCCTTAAGTTCCTCAGAAATCGCATTTAAAAAAGCTCCGTGAAGAGCTTCCTCATTCCAACCGCTCTCCACGGCTAATGAACGAAACTCAACGGCAAACTCTGCCACACTGCGATTCCCCTGACGAATGGAAAACAGTCTTTTAGTAGCCTCCTCCTCGAACAGGATGATCAAAAATTAATTTCATCTCCTTGATAAATGCGGAATAAGAGAAACACAAAGCCTCCTGCTTCTCCCAGACAGCGGAGACCCATTGTAAAGCCTGACCCCTTAGACACCCAATTAAAAAAGCAATTCTTGAACGATCACTCTTATAAGTCTGTGACTGTAGTTCAAAACCAAAGAGCACTGGGTTAAAAGGCACCACAAGAGCCGAGATCTCCACTGTATGGTGCAGGTGGCGGTACAAACGCTTCCTTGTAACCTGGAGGCGGGGCTTCCATAGTCAGCGTAGAGACGGCTGGAGCGCTGGTAGCCGGCGGTGAGTTTACTGCAGTCAACTGGGCACTCAGCACGGAGAGGCTCTGCGAGAAGTCCTTCATGTGGCCCATGAGAGCCTGGAGAGTAGCATCATGCTGCTCCAGAAGCGCGGTCTGAGCAGCGACAGTCTGCGGAAGAGTGTGCGGCTCTGCTGGGTTCATTCTGGCCAGATCGTACTGTTACGGACCGGCAAGACAACCCAAATGCAGGCACACAAGTAAAGGAGTATAACAGATTTATTTAGGCACAAAGGTATGACAAGTTCTTCTGGGATAACGAGAAGACAACGGACAAAACCGGGGCTGGACTGGAACTGGATCGAGGATGAGACTTGAAGGTACAGGAACAGACGAAGACGGAACAGGAACAGGACATACGGCAGGACTGGACGGATCTAAGACGAACGAAGGCACAGGTAAGTAATTCAATAAACAACACGGCAATAGCAAGCTAGATGTATAACTGACTGGAGTTAGTATTACGATCTGGCAACGAGGAGCAGGCTGCGGTGCTTCTTATTCTCTGTTGATTGCCAACTCGGCTCAGCTGGTCTTGCTCCGCGCGCTCCGCACACCTGTTTCTCATCTGCGAGTCTGTAGGGGCGGGGGAGCCGGAGGCGGAGGCCGCGGCCAACTGATCAGAGTCCTGAGCGACCGTGACACTTATTTGAAGTTATAAAATCATTAATTAAAAAAAAAAAGTTTCTCAAAGACCTGACATTGAACACTACAAGTTTTAAGTTTGTTTGAGCAGGACCTGACTTTATCTGTTTGCAGGGCATTTGAATCAGATTTGTCTGATTAGACAACTGTTATTCTCTTCTTCAATCTGCGACTTCTGACTGTAGTTATGAAGCTAGGGGGGAGTGTTGTCTCCCAGGGCCTCAGGTTGATAAGTGGTTTATTATGAATAAAAGTCCTGGAACAGCAGAGGCCCTCAGTGTCCTAATCACTGATAGTAGCCTTGATGCTAGTCAAGGCTTTTGGAGCTGGTCTGGTCTGGGAGGAGGTGGTCTGGGAGGAGGTGGAGGGGGTCTGACAGAGGTGCATCTGGTGATCCGGGGATGGGACAGAGATGTTGAGGTCCGCAAAAGGTGTTGATTTACTGGGGGGGTCCTTGGTCCTATTGGGGGAGTCCATTTCAGTGGTGGAGGTGTTGATGGTGGTACAGTCAGAGGAGGATCCTTGGCTGGTGAGGCAGGAGTGCTTTTTTCATTCAGTGACTGAGGACCCTTTCTTTGTTCAAGAGGGCACCCAGAACCATTTAGGTGTCTCAGGGAGTGCAGGAGATTATCCGTTAGCCTCCTGACCCCTCCCCTGTTTAGATGTGGGCCCTTTCCTTTGAACAGGTCGTCGCATTGCCAAAATAAGTTGAAGTTATCAATGAAGTGTACTCCTCTTGTCTCACAGGTCTTGGACAGCCATGTATTTAGTGCAAGCAGCCAACTGAATTTATTGATCCACCTGTCGATGTTTGTGAGTGGTCCACTGATAAAGGTTGCACTTCCAGGTTTTTAAGTTGATCTAAAAGCCTGGAGAAATCCTTTTTTAAAACTTCTGATTCCCCCTTCCTGGTGTCAACTGCACCCACGTGTAACATCAGACGTCTCCGATCCTCTGACTCAAACCTCCTCATCCCCATCACCAAATCCAAGCACTGTACCTTGGAGGACAGAGCCTTTGCCATAGCCACCCATACCCTCTGGAACTTCCTCCCCTCAAAGATCCGAGCCTATGACTCAATGGAAACATTTAAAAATCAGATTAAAACTCACCTTTTCAAGAAATGTTACAACCTGTCATAACCCTACTTTGCAATATTTTGTTTGTTTTATTGTTTTATTTGTCCTGTGTGTGTAAAGCGTCTTTTGCTGAAAAGTGCTACATAAATTTGATGTATTATTATATTACTTAAGGATTCCTAAGTAAAAAAATACATTTCCTAATATCAATCAATTGCTAATTATGACACCTTAATCTTGCAAATTCTGCATTCTGCTATTGTATTTTCATTAAAATGCATCCAAATGCAATGCAAACTGTATTACTCACTTTGGTATTGGTGCACTCCTCTCTCCTTCTCCTCTCCCTTCGTCCTGTTCAGAGCATGTGTATGAGCACACCCCCGCCCCTCACTGCTTAATGGTTTGATCCTTGTATGTCCTGACGTGATTGGTTACACAGAAGCACATTCAGTCGACTCACTGCAGGAAGCACCTGTAGCACTGAGATCACCAGATCACTCTGCCTTGTATTACTTTACACAGATAAATAAAACTAGAATCTGGTGGTTGCATAGTGTAAAATTTGCAGAAGAAAGCAGAAGAATTTGAGTGAAATTAATAGAACTGAAAAGGGCATAAAGGGCTGAAAAAGGCAAAAGGGGCCTAAAAAGGAAGAACGGGCCTAAAAGTGCAGAATTTATCTCAAATTTTCCAAAGAAATCTGAAATTGGTAGAATTAAACAGAAAATCTAGGAAGAAAGCTGAAATTAGCAGACTGAAGCAAGAATTTGCTTTAACATTTCAAAAACGAAAATACAGAAGATAGATGGAAAAACTGCAAATGGGTAAATGAGAAAATTGTCATATTTGTTAAAGTAGTTTTATTATATTATATTATATTATATTTTTTAGATTAGTTAAACATGCGCTAGGACAGTTACTGTTAAAAAAAACTGAGACTATTGAAAAAAAGGTTCACGTAAAAGAGACTATCAAATAAAGTCTCTAGTTGGGTAGTGTATATGAGCAGAGCACATATTAAACTTCCTGACATACTAGATATGTTTTGTCTCTAATTCCAAGAGACTTTAAAGTCATCAACTTGACCTGATAAGGCATTTTTTAAAGTATTTAAAGTCTCTTGGAATTAGAGACAAAACGTCTTCACCTTGAAAACTGAGTCCAGATGCTTTTACTTTAACCTTTTTTTCAAGATGTCCTGACTGAGAACCTTCACAGACGAGACTCTTGAAGATATTTGTTTGGACCTGGGACAAACAGCTTCAATTTGGGACAGTCGCCATTAGAAATAACTCTGGAATAAACATTTAGGGACAAGAGTCCTGGTCCTGGGCTGGTCTTCAAGTGGCTCTGGTCTAAATGTGTTTTTTGGACTTATTTAGGTCATGTCTGGGTCTAGTTCAGGTCTTGGCTCTAGTCTGGTTGTGGTCCGTCTCTTGGTCCCGGTCTGGTCTGGTCCTAGTATTGGTCTGGATGTGGTCCAGGTCTGGGCCTGGTCTAGTCAATTCCTGGTCTTAGTGTAGTCCTGTCTTGTCCCGGATTTGGTTCAGTCCAGGTCTTGGTCTGAACTTAGTCTGGTTGTGGTCTGGGTCTAGGTTCTGGGCTTGGTCTGGTTTAGCCCAAGCCCAGGGCTAAACCAGGGCTTGGGCTAAACCAGGGCTTGGGCGGTTCAATCCCCGCTCTGGTTGAGCGGGGATTGAACCGCCCACCCGTCAGTCGAAGGACGGCCACTCTACCAACTAGGGGTGTGCACGGATAGTCGAACATTCGAATATTCGGTCTGCTGTAATTATTCGATAAATAAAAATGCTATTCGAATTTCGCTATTTTTGCTTGCCGTTAAAAAAAAAAAAAAAAAAATCCACAATAAAACCTGAGCACGCAAACTACAACTAACAATAACCCTTAGGCCTATATGCATTGGGTGGCGCTGTGGAGCGTGCAGTGGAAACCAGTTGATTGTGTTTGATGACAAAATGGCGTCCTCTGCATCTAAGCGTAGCAAAGTTTGGAAATACTTTGATCAAAATGATCATCACGTAGTGAGCAAAATCTGTCAAGCGAAACTGAGTTACCACAACAGCACCTCTACAAGATGCGTTCACGTTTTTGTTCACTTTTTTTTTTTTTTGCTTTTGCTCTGTACTTTTTTGTTTGTTTGCACACATTGTTAAAGGTTTTCAGCTACAAAACACGATGTAGCGTAATGTTTAAGCTTATTGTGTGTAAGCTTGTTCAAAAATGACGGAAACAATAAATGTTACTGAAAAATAACGTGTCTCATTAAACTTAATTTAAATAAACGAATATTCGAATATTCGTTTTTTGTGAGCTCAAATATTCGAATGTGATATTTGCGGAAAACGCCCATCCCTACTACCAACTGATTAAGATTTCTTTTTGTTTCCCAAAAAAAAGCTAACACCAGAAAATACTTTGAAAATATAGGTATCGGCGTATAATTTTCATATCGGGGCATCCCTTCTGATACGTCATTCTAATGTGTGGTAGAAGTGTAACAGGCAGAGTATTAAAGAGCATTAAATTATTCATTCATTCATTCATTTTCTACCGCTTTGTCCCGTTAGGGGTCGCGGGTGACTGGAGCCTATCCCAGCAGCTTTGGGCCTGAGGCGGGGTACACCCTGGACAGTGGCCAGTTAGTCACAGGGCTGACATTTAGAGACAGACAGAGACAGACAACCATTCACTCTCACATTCATTCACTAGGGACACTTTAGAGTTGCCAATTAACCTATACATGCATGTCTTTGGACGGTGGGAGGAAGCTGGAGTACCCGGAGAGAACCCACGGTAACACGTGGAGACTCCTCACAGACAGACCGGAGTCGGCCGAGAATGTTTGGGTCGGCCGGGTTTTGAACTCACGACCTTCTTGCTGTGAGGCAGGAGTGCTAACCACTCTGCCACGTGCACCCTATAGCATTAAATTAAATTAACAAAAAATAAAAAAGTATATAGCCTGACTACAGTTTGCAGCTATTTATTTGTTGTTAATGATTCAAGTTTGAAAATTAACCGTTCATGTGCATACATTTTTATAAAGCGTTAACATCAGGTGACGTCATGCAGGTGACCTCATGCAGGTGGTTAGTGATTAATTGATAATTAATTGTTCAAGGGATTCAACTGTCGGTTAAAGAAAATTCCCAAATAGTGCATCCCTACTTTGAACCTAAAGGGAAAGTCCTAAAGTCTGGACCAAACAGTGCAGGGGTGACAACATACTGCATGTGGTGATTTTCTATTTGTATCTTTCTCTTGAAACATCATCTAACGTAACACAACAGTTACTGTCTCTGCCAGAAATCTGCCACAAATAATTCAAATACTTAAAGTGTTAACTAATTTCACATAATGACATAGAAGCTCTAATTATAATAGATATTAAAATTTCAAAGTTATGAAGTGGGAAATAAGGTAAGTTGCAACTTAATTTCTTTTTGGTTTTGGGCATGTAATGACAATAATATATTAGTTTTGTCTTTTTTTAGTTACGTTTGAGTTCATTGAGGTAGATTTTATGCATTTGAGTCATGTGTTACTGCTCCTGCCCACATCTCCAAGCTGCGTGTTTCAACAGACTAAACATTTCCTTCTGAGAACAAACCACAGACAGTTGTAAACCACTGTGTGAAAGTAATTTTCTCTGTGGCTCTGTTTGAGTAAAGTGAAAATAAGTAAACTGTATTTATATAAACCCGATTCCAAAAAGGTTGGGACACTGTACAAATTGTGAATAAAAACAGAATGCAATGATGTGGAAGTTTAAAATTTTAATATTTCATTCAGAATACAACATAGATAACATATCAAATGTTGAAACTGAAAAACTTTATAATTTTACGGGAAAAATTATTATTATATATAATATATATTAATATATATTATTATATATTAATGTATATTATTAATATATTATTATATTAATAATATATATTAATACATATTATTAGGCCCGAGCCGGTGATGACCGGCAGGGGCCTATTGTTTTTGCTCGGATTATAATTTTTTTTTTTTATTATAATTTTTCTGTAAAATGATCCTCAATTTGATCCAGTAAACATGCACGAAAAGTCATTTTTATTGGTCCCAGACTTCAAGCCCGGCGAAAAATTTATGTATTTGAAGTCCCGAAAAAAAAAACGAAAAATGACTCAGTGGCGACCCCTAGAAAAGTCAAAATACATTGGGCCTATGGAAAGTGAAAGTAAATTTTTTCAATGTAGAAATACAGAACTTGGTACATCAATAGGACACCTCAGGGCAAACAGAAAAGTCAATGACAGCCACACCCTAAACTCAACAGGAAGTCCGCCATGTGGGGTGAAACGCATGGCCACTAAAATCGCACCCCTTGCGCGAAAAGATGTTATGAATTCTAAATTCTAAATCTAAATGGCCCCAAATTTGGTGAGAATCATCTAGACACGTGTGCCAACCAAAGTTGTGACTTTGTTGTTGATATCTTATCGCGTATGGGTGTGGCAAGCCTGTAACGAGGTGGCCATTTTTGTGAAAATAAAACGTGTCTTAACTCTCAAACGCCTTCTCAGATCGAGTTGGACCCAAAAAGGCGTTTGTGCACATTTATGACCTGAACACAAAGATATGTAAATAAAAGGGTTATCTTTAGAAATGGCTCTCCAGCGCCCCCTACAAACTTATAATGGGACCCAAGAATTTAGTTTGTCATAGAGACATGAAATTTGGTACACACATCTCCTATGTCATGAGGAGCATAAAAGCCAATGACAACCACCCCTATCTATAAATGTGTTGCCATAGCAACGTCCCAAATATGTGGAAAAGTCAATGGGAAGTGAAAATTTTAGTTTGTCGTAGGCAAATGAAACTTGGTACACACATCCAGTATGGGCTTATAAACAAAAAAGCCAAAGGGGACCACACCTTATCACACACGGGAAGGCGGCCATTTTAAATTGAAGATGTGAACCGACTTAGAATACAACCTCTCTTTTAAAAAACAACAGAAAATAGCTGCTTCATTCCACAGACACCAAACTTGGACAAAATGAGCTAAACACATGTGTGTAAAATAGACAGGCGTTTTTTTTCTTGTCGAGTTATATTTTTTTATTATAATTTGGTATATATTTTTTTATTATAATTTTTCTGAAAAATTATTTTCAATTTGACCCAGTAAACGTGCAACTAAAAGTCATTTTTATTGGTCCCAGACTTCAAGCCCGGCAAAATTTTATGTATTTGAAGTCCCCGGGAGAAAAATAGGAAAAATGACTCAGTGGCGACCCCTAGAAAAGTCAAAATAATTGGTTCTATGGAAAATGAAAGTAAATTTTTCCAATGTAGAAATACAAAACTTGGTACATCCATAGGACACCTTAGGGCAAACAGAAAAGTTTATTACAGCCATACCGTAAACTCAACAGAAAATCTATGTTGGGTGGAATACATGACCACCTAAATCGTACACTTTGTGCTAAAGGGTTTTCATCTAAACAGCTCCAAATTTGCTTTAAAGCACGACATGCAATCCTCCGAATATATGTGTCCCCGCGGTCTAAAGGGAGGCGAGGGCCTTTATCGCCGCTTGCGGCTTTAATTATTATTATTAGGCCCAGGCCGGTGATGACCGGGAGGGCCTATTGTTTTTGCTCGGATTTTTTTTTTTTTTTTTTTTTATCTTTCTTGTCGACCTATGATCCTAAATTTGACCCAGTGAACATGCACGAAAAGTCATTTTTATTAGTCCCAGACTTCAAGCTCGGCGAAAAATTTATGTATTTGAAGTCGCGAAAAAATTACGAAAAATGACTCAGTGGCGACCCTACAAAATCAAAATACATTGGGCCTATGGAAAGTGAAAGTAACTTTTTTCCAACGTAGAAAAATGAAACTTGGTACATCCATAGGACACCTCAGGGCAAACAGAAAAGTCAATGACAGTCACACCTAAACTTAACAGGAAGTCCGCCATGTGGGGTGAAACGCGGCCACTAAAATCGCACTTGCGCAGAAAGATGCAAATCATTGTGTTTTAATCTAAATGGCCCCAAATTTGGTGAGTATCATCTAGACACATGTGCCAACCAAAGTTGTGACTTTGTTTATGATATCTTATCGGGTATGGGTGTGGCAGGTCTGTAACGAGGTGGCCATTTTTGTGAAAATAAAACGTCTCTTAACTCTCAAAGCGCCTTCTCGGATCGAGTTGGACCCAAAAAGGCGTTTGTGCACATTCATGACCTGAACACAAAGATATGTAAATAAAACGGTTATCTTTAGAAATGGCTCTCCAGCGCCCCCTACAAACTTATAATGGGACCCAAGAATTTAGTTTGTCATAGAGACATAAAATTTGGTACACACATCTCTTATGTCATGACGAGCATAAAAGCCAATGACAACCACCCCTATCTATAAATGTGTTGCCATAGCGTCCCAAATATTTGGAAAAAGTCAATGGGAAGTGAAAATTTTAGTTTGTCGTAGGCAAATGAAACTTGGTACACACATCCAGCATGGGCTTATGAACAAAAAGCCAATGGGGACCACACCTATCACACACAGGAAGGCGGCCATTTTGAATTGAAAATTTGGTCCGACTTAGAATACACCTCTTTTTAAAAACAACAGAAAAATAGCTGCTTCATTCCACAGACACCAAACTTGGGCAAAATGAGCTAAACACATGTATGTAAAATAGACAAGTGTTTTTCTAGACTTTTTTGCTCGAGTTATATATTTTTTATTATAATTGGTATATATTTTTATCATATTTTTCTGCAAAATGATCCTCAATTTAACCCAGTAAACGTACAACTAAAAGTCATTTTTATTGGTCCCAGATTTCAAGGCTAGCGAAAAATTTATGTATTTGAAGTCCCCGAAAAAAAAATACGAAAAATGACTCAGTGGCGACCCCTAGAAAAGTCAAAATACATCGGGCCAATGGAAAGTGAAAGTAACTTTATTCCAATGTAGAAAAATGAAACTTGGTACATCCATAGGACACCTCAGGGCAAACAGAAAAGTCAATGACAGCCACACTCTAAACTCAACAGGAAGTCCGCCATGTGGGGTGAAACACATGGCCACTAAAATCGCACCCCTTGCGCAAAAAGATGCAAATCATTGTGTTTTAATCTAAATGGCCCCAAATTTGGTGAGTATCATCTAGACACGTGTGCCAACCAAAGTTGTGACTTTGTTTATGATATCTTATCGGATATGGGTGTGGCAAGCCTGTAACGAGGTGGCCATTTTATGAAAATAAACGTCTCTTAACTCTCAAACGCCTTCTCGGATCGAGTTGGACCCAAAAGGCGTTTGTGCACATTCATGACCTGAACACAAGATATGTAAATAAAAGGGTTATCTTTAGAAATGGCTCTCCAGCGCCCCCTACAAACTTATAATGGGACCCAAGAATTTAGTTTGTCATAGAGACATAAAATTTGGTACACACATCTCTTATGTCATGACGAGCATAAAAGCCAATGACAACCACCCCCTATCTATAAATGTGTTGCCATAGCAACGTCCCAAAAATGTGGAAAAAGTCAATGGGAAGTGAAATTTTTAGTTTGTTGTAGGCAAATGAAACTTGGTACACACATTCAGTATGGGCTTATGAACAAAAAAGCCAATGGGGACCACACCCTATCACACACGGGAAGGCGGCCATTTTGAATTGAAAAT
Organism: Perccottus glenii; assembly: GCA_024416835.2. Taxonomy (NCBI): domain Eukaryota; kingdom Metazoa; phylum Chordata; class Actinopteri; order Gobiiformes; family Odontobutidae; genus Perccottus; species Perccottus glenii. Next base: position 3,678,424 of record CM044565.2, on the reverse strand, counting down.
GTGAACCGACTTAAAATACACCTCTTTTTTAAAAGAACACAGAAAATAGCTGCTTCATTCCACAGATACCAAACTTGGGCAAAATGAGCTAAACATAAGTATGTAAAATAGACAAGTGTTTTTCTAGACTTTTTTGCTCGAGTTATATTTTTTTTATTATAATTTGATATATATTTTTTATTAAATTTTTTTTGCAAAATGATCCTAAATTTGACCCAGTAAACGTGCAACTAAAAGTCATTTTTATTGGTCCCAGACTTCAAGCCCAGCGAAAAATTTATGTATTTGAAGTCCCCGAAAAAAAATACGAAAAATGACTCAGTGGAGACCCCTAGAAAAGTCAAAATACATTGGTTCTATGGAAAATGAAAGTAAATTTTTCCAATGTAGAAATACAAAACTTGGTACATCCATAGGACACCTCAGGGCAAACAGAAAAGTTTATTACAGCCATACCGTAAACTCAACAGAAAATCTACTATGTTGGGTGGAATGCGTGACCACCTAAATCGCACCCCTTCTGTCTAAAGGCTTTTCATCTAAACAGTTCCAAATTTAGTGAGTATCATCTAGACACGTGTGCAAAAAAAATTATCAATTAGTTTTTTGATACATTTGTGGCTGTGGTCGTAATGAGTCTGTGAAGAGGCAACTATTGGGAAATAAATGCCATTTCCCAATTGCCAGGATCCTTCCTTTAGAGGAGGCCCCTCCAGAGCCACGAAAGAGTCTTAGAAAACTCCTCAGAATCCTTTTACCGTGAAGTTTACGGTTTAAAGCACGAAATGCACTCCTCCAAGTGCATGTGTCCCCGCGGTCTCAAGAGAGGCGAGGGCCTTTATCGCCGCTTGCGGCTTTAATTAGGCCCGAGCCGGTGATGACCGGGAGGGCCTATTGTTTTTGCTCTGATTTTTTTTTTTTTTTTTTCTTCCGACCCAATGATCCTAAATTTGACCCAGTGAACATGCACGAAAAGTCATTTTATTGGTCCCAGACTTCAAGCTCGGCGAAAAATTTATGTATTTGAAGTCGCGAAAAAAATACGAAAAATGACTCAGTGGCGACCCTACAAAATCAAAATACATTGGGCCTATGGAAAGTGAAAGTAACTTTTTCCAACGTAGAAAAATGAAACTTGGTATATCCATAGGACACCTCAGGGCAAACAGAAAAGTCAATGACAGTCACACCTAAACTTAACAGGAAGTCCGCCATGTGGGGTGAAGCAGCGGCCACTAAAATCGCACCCTTGCGCAGAAAGATGCAAATCATTGTGTTTTAATCTAAATGGCCCCAAATTTGGTGAGTATCATCTAGACACGTGTGCCAACCAAAGTTGTGACTTTGTTTTGATATCTTATCGGGTATGGGTGTGGCAAGCCTGTAACGAGGTGGCCATTTTTGTGAAAATAAAACGTCTCTTAACTCTCAAACGCCTTCTCGGATCGAGTTGGACCCAAAAAGGCGTTTGTGCACATTCATGACCTGAACAAAAAATATGTAAATAAAAGGGTTATCTTTAGAAATGGCTCTCCAGCGCCCCTACAAACTTATAATGGACCCAAGAATTTAGTTTGTCATAGAGACATAAAATTTTGTACACACATCTCTTATGTCATGACGAGCATAAAAGCCAATGACAACCACCCCTATCTATAAATGTGTTGCCATAGCAACGTCCCAAAAATGTGAAAAAGTCAATGGGAAGTGAAATTTTTAGTTTGTTGTAGGCAAATAAAACTTGGTACACACATCCACCATGGGCTTATGAACAAAAAGCCAATGGGGACCACACCCTATCACACACAGGAAGGCGGCCATTTTGAATTGAAAATGTGAACTGACTTAAAATACACCTCTTTTTAAAAGTACACAGAAAAAGCTGCTTCATTCCACAGACACCAAACTTGGGCAAAATGAGCTAAACACATGTATGTAAAAGAGACAAGTGTTTTTCTAGACTTTTGCTCGAGTTATATATTTTTATTATAATTCGTATATATTTTTTATTATAATTTTTCTGCAAAATGATCCTCAATTTAACCCAGTAAACGAACAACTAAAAGTCATTTTTATTGGTCCCAGACTTCAAGCCCGGCAAAAATTTATGTATTTGAAGTCCCCGAAAAAAATACGAAAAATGACTCAGTGGCGGCCCCTAGAAAAGTCAAAATACATTGGGCCTATGGAAAGTGAAAGTAACTTTTTCCAACGTAGAAAAATGAAACTTGGTATATCCATAGGACACCTCAGGGCAAACAGAAAAGTCAATGACAGTCACACCCTAAACTTAACAGGAAGTCCGCCATGTGGGGTGAAAGGCGCGCCACTAAATTCGCACTTGCGCAGAAAGATGCAAATCATTGTGTTTTAATCAAAATGGCCCCAAATTTGGTGAGTATCATCTAGACACATGTGCCAACCAAAGTTGTGACTTTGTTGTTGATATCTTATTGGGTATGGGTGTGGCAAGCCTGTAATGAGGTGGCCATTTTGTGAAAATAAACGTCTCTTAACTCTCAAACGGCTTCTCGGATCGAGTTGGACCCAAAAAGGCGTTTGTGCACATTCATGACCTGAACACAAAAATATGTAAATAAAAGGGTTATCTTTAGAAATGGCTCTCCAGCGCCCCTACAAACTTATAATGGGACCCAAGAATTTAGTTTGTCATAGAGACATAAAATTTGGTACACACATCTCTTATGTCATGACGAGCATAAAAGCCAATGACAACCACCCCTATCTATAAATGTGTTGCCATAGCAACGTCCCAAATATTTGGAAAAAGTCAATGGGAAGTGAAAATTTTAGTTTTTAGTAGGCAAATGAAACTTGGTACACACATCCAGCATGAGCTTATGAACAAAAAAGCCAATGGGGACCACACCTATCACACACGGGAAGGCGGCCATTTTGAATTGAAAATGTGAACCGACTTAAAATACACCTCTTTTTAAAAGAACTCAGAAAATAGCTGCTTCATTCCACAGACACCAAACTTGGGCAAAATGAGCTAAACACATGTATGTAAAATAGACAAGCGTTTTCTAGACTTTTTGCTCGAGTTATATTTTATTTTATTATAATTTGGTATATTTTTTTATTATAATTTTTCTGCAAAATGATCCTCAATTTGACCCAGTAAACGTGCAACTAAAAGTCATTTTTATTGGTCCCAGACTTCAAGCTCGTGAAAAATTTATGTATTTGAAGTCACGAAAAAATATGAAAAATGACTCAGTGGCGACCCTACAAAAGTCAAAATACATTGGGCCTATGGAAAGTGAAAGTAACTTTTTTCCAACGTAGAAAAATGAAACTTGGTACATCCATAGGACACCTCAGGGCGAACAGAAAAATGTATTACAGCCATATCGTAAACTCAACAGGAAATCTACTATGTTGGGTGTATGCGTGACCACCTAAATTGCACCCCTTGTGTCTAAAGGCTTTTCATCTAAACAGCTCCAAATTTGGTGAGTATCATCTAGACACGTGTGCAAAAAAAAGTTATCAATTTGTTTTTTGATAGATTTGTGGCTGTGGTCGTAATGAGTCTGTGAAGAGGCAACTATTGGGAAATAAATGCCATTTCCCTAAGGAAACTATATTTCCCTATGCACTATATGCTGCGCCCCGATGCGCTGCATATAGTGCATATGGGTATATAGGGTCCCCTTTTTGCGCTACTGCATAAATGCACATAAAGGTTTAAGTATTTACAAATCCGTAGCTTACACTACCAACTATGATATGCGTAGGGCAGTTTAATGCAATGTAATAGGTTTAGAGCTCAAAAACTGTGCCATTAGGGTTTCCATAGCCATTTGACCAAGCAATATCTCAAGTGCATTGGATATATCCTCGTGACAGCTTTATTTATTAAAAATGATTCTTATCTGGTAACCTGTTTTATTGAAGTTGTGGATCATTAGACAATGTCACCCATGTGTCTAGTCACTTTTTTACAGTCAGTAACATCATGAACATTAGGTTAGATATCATTTTAATATCTCAGATACTTCCATGCTGTTGCTTTTAAAACATTATTAAAAATAGATCTATAATTGTTTGTATGAGTTTAATTGATAATTAAATTAAATTAAATTAAATAATCCAGAAAACCACATTGTCTAAAAAAGAATTTGTGTAACTTTTTCTTTTGAGGCTCCTCTGTCCTCCACTCGTTACCTGTATTAATGGCACCTGTTTGAACTCATTATCAGTATAAAAGACACCTGTCCACCACCTCAAACAGTCAGACTCCATCTCCACTATGGCCAAAACCCAAGAGCAGTCAAAGGACACTTAATTTATTTTCTGGCCTTCCTGTTTTTCAAGCTCACCAATAGTTTACATCTTGTGGTGAACCCTCTGTATTCACTGCTGAAGTCTTCTCTTGAGTGTTGACTTTGACACACATACACCTTCCTCCTGGAGAGTGTTCTTGATCTGACCAACTGTTGTGAAGGGTGTTTTCTTCACCAGGAAAAGAATTGTTTGATCATCCACCACAGTTGTTGTTCGTGGTCTTCTGGGTCTTTTGGTGTTGCTGAGCTCACAGGTGCGTTCTTTCTTTTTAAGGATGTTCCAAACAGTTGATCTGGCCACACCTAAAGTTTTTGCTATCTCTCTGATAGGTTTGTTTTGTTTTTTCAGCCTAATGATGGCTTGCTTCACTGATAATGACAACAGTTTCCAAATGCAAATAGCACACTTGCAATGAACTCTGAACCTTTTATCTGCTCCTTGTAAATGGGATAATGAGGGAATTACACACACCTGGCCATGGAACAGCTGAGCAGCCAATTGTCCCATTACTTTTGGTCCCTTAAAAAGTGGGAGGTACATATACAAACTGTTGTAATTCTTACACCGTTTACCTGATTTGGATGTAAATACCTCAAATTAAAGCTAAAAGTCTGCAGTTAAAGCACATTTTGTTTGTTTAATTTAAAATCCATTGTGGTGGTGTATAGAGCCAAAAAGATTAGAATTGTGTTGATGTCCCAATATTTAGGGACCTGACTGTATCTTTTAGAAGTGCTGTATGTATTTACCCTGGGCTGAGTTGTTTTCCGCGAGTGGCTTTGGGTTTATTGCAGGTCAGCGCTCGGCAGCTGACACTCCCTCAGAGCTCACGCCTCATTAACCCGGCACACTTAGCTCGTTTACAGCTGTTAATTACAAACTGAGAACACTTCTCGACCAGGACAATCAGCGTTTATCCTAATTATGCCTGGTCCAGACCACGTACTACCAACTTGACTTTTGAATATGTTTTATGTTTTATGATGTCAACATCTCTGAGCAGCTTCTGCAAACAACATTATTAGACTGCATTTACACCGAAAGATACAGTTAATTAACAGATCATTTAAACTGATACATGTACTATGTTTTTATGTCCAAAGAGAATCTGGAGAACAGTCCTTTAGGGATTTGTGCTGTGGCTGTAAAAGTCATTACTGATCTGTGTGATTCTAAAGCTGCTGCTGTGATGGGCCTGAAGCTCTGTAGAAACACAAAAAAAGATTTGTAAACTTAGTGGGACTTTCCTGGATAAATAAAGGTTAACCATATTCTTCAGCAGTTAGTCCAATCATATTTTAGTCGATATACTTATATACTGGGTTGATCTGTATTTACAGCACACTATCAGCGTCAGAGCTCAATACAGATGTATTTTTTGTAATCTTATTTGTTGAGTTTTGACTTGGTTTTCTGTTTATGCATGTACAAGAGAACAGCAACAATGACTAGTTTTTGTGCACTTATGCTTTTTGTACCTTGTGTTGTTAAAATTGCTTCCATTGTTTTCCTCACTTGTAAGTCTCTTTGGATAAAAGCGTCTGGAAAATGACTAAATGTAAATGTAAGGCATCACGTGCACTCACTGTTCGCATCACACAATAGTCTATAAAGTCAGCTGGTTTCATATAGCTCTGCAGAATCAGAAAGAATAGAGCAAATTTACACCAGCACATTACTTACTTGAGACAATAATAGATCATAATATGAATATTGTTATGTGGTGTATTGCACATATGGCCTACTCTTGTTTCAAATAGTAAATACCTCTATTTCTATCCCCAAGGGTAAATTGGATTGTTAGGTCTCTTTAAATGAGTGGATTCAGACTTCATCTTTCACAGACTGATTGTGCTCACTGACGTCCACTGGCTCATCTCTGTTGTTCAAAAGCCCAACGCAGGGGGTGGTCCATGTTGTACAGTTCTAAAAACGGTACATTTCTGTAATCCATTCTGTGCTGTGCTGGGTTTCTGAGAGTGTCCGTCCAAGCGATAGCGCCTTTAGCCCGTAATAAACCAAAACTTGCATGCTTTTTATTTTCTTCCATTCTATGGAAAACCTTCAGAAAAAATGTGTTAAATACACAATTTGGAATCAATCTATCTGGATACAATGAAACAAGTGCCTATTTCTGTAGCACGTTTAACACAATAATTAGGAATATTAGGGTTGAGTTTTATTGGGGTGATATAGGTTTAGATGCACTGTAATAATCTAAACCTATTAATAGTTTGCTCTGGAAGGGTATGATCAGTTCCTCTTTAATATTAAGTTCTGTTTTTGAATCATTTTCATGCATGTAGTAGGTATGAGAGACTGTTTTCTTTTGAGTCTGTGGGTAAAATGTGATATAATTTACAGAGTAGGCCTCTGCTCTGATGTTGATAAAACGCCTATATTCTCTACAGCAGTGTTTCCCAAACTTTTTTGAGCCCCGGCACACATTTTACATTAGAAAAGTCACAAGGCACACCACCAAACAAAAATGGCACAAAAACTATATTTATTTAAATTAGGGCTGGGCAAGTTAACGCGTTTTTATCGCCGACAATTATTTTATCGCGCGTTAACGTCGGCCGATTAGTATAGTGAAAGATGTCGGTCTGAAGAACATTCTTAGGATCGCAACGAATGACTGCACGTATGAGCCGCCCTCATCCAGTGCTTTAAGTAGACCGGTACGCACCGGTACTCAGTACCGCCACTTCTCCGTGCGCCCAGAACGTGCTTTTAGCGTACTGTTATATTTACTGGTTTAAACCGTAAAATGTACGTGTTATTCTGAACAACACGTCAATTTTACAGTATAAACCAGTAAATATAACAGAACTCCAGTGTGTTGTATGCTGGTTTAAACTGTAAAATGTACATGTTACTCAGTAAAAGCAATTACTGTTTTGTTGTATATTTTACGGAATTGTTCTGGTAACCCCAGCTGCCAGTTTTTTTCCGTAAAAACTACGGGACTTTTTTTTACATTGTACATCAAAATCCATTTGATTACACTAAAGCATACACCGTATTTTACTACGAAATCACCATTATTATAGGACTACTATATTGGAACAGAAATAAAGGCATGTCACAGATATCCTGTTAACCACAAAGACTTTATTGTAAAAACAAAGCCCAACTTTTGTTAACCACAAGGCTGCCACAGAACCGTCAAACGTATTATCTCAAGAACATTGCTTCACTCAGAATCAAACATGTTCACACAGCATCAGAAAAAAACATGTTCACACAGCATGTGTGTGTGTGTGTGTGTGTATATGTGAGAGAGAGAGAGTACATATGTCTGTGTAAGAGTGAGTGTGTGTGTGTCTGTCTGTCTGTCTGTCTGTCTGTCTGTCTGTCTGTGACGGTCCCGTCTTTGACGGCCCCATCCTTCAGCCTGCGGGATGTGATTGGCGGGTCTATCGGCGATAATCCACAGATTGAATGCACCTGCTGCTGCTGCGCCATGAAAATTTCCTTAAAAGAGCGTTAGCTGAAGCATTTGGCAGATTTGGGTTCTGGACTTTGGGTTTTCGGATTTTGGTTTGAGCTTCCCGTTCAATTTGGTTTAATAAGGTTTAATTTTAAACATAATCCACTAAAAAGAGAAGAAAAGAAACAACAAAACATAATAATCTTCCTGCATACGTCAGAATCAGTGTGTAGCGCAGGGTGCCTGAGTGCAACATTGTGATGTACTGTTGGTGCAGTGTAAAAGATGCTAAAAGTAACCAAACTCCAACCAAAATCCAAAAACCCAAAGTCCAGAACGCAAATCTGCCAAATGCTTCAGCTAACACTCTTTTAAGGAAACACTCATGGCGCAGCAGCAGCAGATGCATTCAATCTGTGGATTATCGCCGATAGACCCGCCAATCACATCCCGCAGGCTGAAGGATGGGGCCGTCAAAGACGGGACCGTCACAGACACAGACACAGACACACACACACACACACACACACACACACACACACACACAGACATATGTACTCTCTCTCACACACACACACAGAGTATGTATGTGTATGCATGCTTGTACATGTGTGTGTGTATATGTATGTGTGTGTGTGCAATGCATGTTTTTGTGCATGTTTGTGTCTGTATGTATGCATGTATGTTTGTGGGCGGATGAGTGAGAGAGGGTGGATCATCGAACAGTCTTACTGTGAGCACCATTCATGGTCAGACAGGTCTTGTATAAGTGTAAGAACTCTCGGGTTCACATGGAGGCGGGATTTGCTGGTCTTCTCCACCTTGGTCCCCCTCTCCAGATTGATGGAAAAGAAACATCTGGAGAACAGTGAAGAAAATGAGAGAAAGAAAACCAGACTATGTTAAAAGCACAAAGGTTTCATCAAAAAAATAAATAAATAAATAAATAAAAAAAAACCTGCTCTAAACATTTCCTCAACATCCAATGACAAATTATACAAAATATAAAGTCAGTATTTACTAAGGTCTATGCCAAATATTGAAGTTATTTTTTAATAATGTAATGATAAAAAAAAAATACCTCTGTAAGAACTCCAGCGTGGATGCGAGTACTATTGGATAGTGGATATTGAAGACATACAAGCTGCCAAACATCAGACACAGGGCCGGTATGAACGATGTGATACTGGGCTGTACAATCATTCGGTCCACACTCAGCATCCATCTCTTTGCCGAGAAGCACGATTGTCCTACAAAAACAAATACAATTAACAACAAAAAGGTTAGAGGACAATGGATGTGGGTGTGTTTCTGAGACACAGTTTGGCTGTGTATGCCTGTGTGAGAGAGCACATGGTCAACTTACCACAGACAACAATGGTTGGTGTCAAGGAACTTGGTCCATCTGCACCTCCTCCGGCAGGCATGTGTCTTCCACGCTTTGTGAACATCATGTCTTCCTTCTCGTCAGTAAGACAACAGCAACACCATCTCCAACACATCGCCTGAGGGCCCTGTGCTCTCTCCTCATCAGCTGAATGTTTGTAAAAGATTGGACTAGCCTCTTTGACTTGTTCACAGCAACTGTTTTCAAGTAATTTAAGAGTCGTTCCCCCTTTAGGTCCAAATTCCTAACAAATGTCTCTTTCAGACTAACTCCAGTGAGCTCTTCAAAGTGAACAGCCATGCCTATCTCATCAAACAAAAATGGCCAGTCTTCCAGTAAGTATTTGATTTCTTTCCGTTGTTTACCTCTTTGCGTTGGGAGTAGAATGTCGACCTGGTGAGCTGTTTAACCACATCCTGGTTTGGGGCATTTTGTTTAGACAGGCTTTTCAGTTCGTCTCTGCTCTGCTGTTGGCTCTCAGCAGACTCCCCAAGGGGCATGAACTTCATTTCCCATTTGATGCAACCATAGGTCTCCTGGATTGGAGCTCTTTTTTCAGCAGGCATTTCATCCGTGTCAGACTCTGCGTGCAGTTTTCTTTTTCTGCTTTTTGGTGTTGTTGAGCGTTTTGCATTTTCAATTCTATTTTGGAGCTGTTTACGAGGAATGGTACCCTGACCCAATTATGTCCCCTTCAATTACATCCTGCAGTGATTTGGGATATTTAGCCACTATTTTTTTGGCCACAATAGTGCAGTGCCTTCTACTTATGTCTGATGACTTCTGCATCATTTCGCGTATCACAATCCTCACCATCTCCCTCCTCTTCTGTGGACTTGGACGCTTCCCTCTCTCTAAGAACTGGATCAATTCTTCTGGAAATTTCTTCCATGGAATGTCAAAAGTATCTGCCCAGTCAACATCTGGGCTGTGAGAGGCACTGGAAGAGGTTGATAATGGTGCGAGAGACCGAGAGGATGAAGAAGGTCCTGGTGAGACTGAGGGAAGAGATGAAGCACCTTCCTGGATGCGGAATGAACTGTTGCTATCCTGGGTAGTATCCTGGCCTTTAAAATACACACAAATACACAAAAGATTACATTTTACATTTACATTTACATTTATTCATTTAGCTGACGCTTTTATCCAAAGCGACTTACATTGTTCTAATGTAATTACCAGTGTTACAGTCACTGGAGGCAAGGAGGGTTAAGTGTCTTGCCCAAGGACACAACGACAGTATGAACTGTGGGGAGAGTGGGAATCGAACCGCCTACCTTCCGGTTGAAAGACGACCACTCTACCCACTGAGCTACTGCCGCCCGAGATTATTAGGGACATACACATTTCAGATCAATGTTATTGCCTTTTATGGCTGGCTGCATCATACTTACATTTTATCTTCCATGCAGCCACAGCTTTCCGTGCTTGAATGGGTCTTAGCGCTGACAATAAATCTGCCTCTGTTATATACTGCAAGTCAGAGTATGTCTCTACCCCCTGTGCTAACAGTGTTTCCACTAACATGTCTTTTGCCACATCAGATAGGTCAGGCAGGACCTCACGGATGGAATCGTAGAAAAGCCATTTCTACATGATAGGAAAAAAATCATACATTTAGCTCACATTTCTAGCAAGCATATTAACTATATACATGTTCACCTATAAATTATACACATAAGTACCTGCCATTATACCTATAACAAGTCATGGCTTACTGTTGACGCAGTGTGTCTGATAGCATGCTGTAGATAGACATTTTATCTACAGTACAGTGTGTGTGAAGTTCACTGTGACAATATACTATGCTTTAATGGAATGACTCGGTGCCCATTGATGATGTACGACTTTAAGGGATAAAATCTACCAAATTAGTGATGTTAAGGCACAGCAACTGTGTTTGCGATAGAAATGCCCCTAAACCCTGAATATGTACAAAATGTCTGCTTGCAATCGGATTCACATTTAAAAACACAACGGGTTCATTTCTGTGGATTCTACAGTGCAGTACATAACCTTTCAAACTTGCAAAATGTCGGTTGCAAAAACGGCAGACAACCATTTTAGCTAGTGCTAAACTCTCACATAACACCCGAAAGAATAGCTAATATTACCTCACCCAACTGACAAACACATAACGCTATTTGAAAAACGTTGTCTCTAAAAGGCAGTGCAGACTTACCACGCTATATAAGCAGGTAGCACTTAATTTTCTATCAAAATTGTATAAAGTAAACACCACGAGGAGAAGAGAGAGAGTTCTTGCTGATTATGGGGCGCGCGCGAAATTTCAATAAAAAAAAATATGCGCAGCAAATATGGTTGGCAACTCATCTGAAAGGTGCATTACCGCCACCTACTATACTGGAGTGTGGGCATTATTATGACAACATAGGAAGGAAAAAGAAAAAAAAACTATTAAATTCTTTCTGAAGCTTAGGCTACTAAATGCAGATACAACACTATAAAAGCTTAACTGAATTTAGTTATTTTGGCCAACACTGGAAACTAACGTCAACGTTAGTGTTTTTCATGCCAAACTCATTTAGCTATAACAGCAGCTTAGGTTTGACTAATCTTGCATAATTTAGCAAACTGAAAATGTGTATAGTTAATTTCACACAGCGGGATAATATTGCATGAACAAGCTTGCTCCAGCTAACGTTAACGTTAAATTGACACGACACCGATACATTATCCAAGAGGCAAATATCACCGTATTACGTGCATTAATTGTTCCCCAATGTCAACAAAGCAAAGTCGTTATGAACATAAGACACTATGTGTGGTCACTTACGGCATAAAGTTCGTCTTTTGTAGTTGTCTTCTATCGTTTGCAGTTTGTTTTACTTAGATATCTCATCGAACGTGGCGAATGAATATGTCCGACTTGGATATGGATATCCAAATCCTACAGGCTGCAGCGATAGGCTTCTCCGCGGACTAGAACGTGTTATCTCACCTTGGCAACGAGTCTATAGGAACCAAAGAATCCAATGAGGATGTCTGAACTGAAGCAGAAGCAGAAAAAATAGAGATTTTCAACGATTTTAGGCTACCAGAGACACTTTGCACTGGTCCTCCAACGTTCTTCAGTGTTCATTTACCCAGGGTGTTTTGTTTGAACATTCCCCCTAAAATCATTGCTAAAACAATCCAAATACTGCTCACCTTTCATAAAATAATAACAGGCTAAATAAATAGGCAATGTTGAAGTGACAGTCTTTCTTACAGCATTTTGGAAACCATGCATGTTTTTGTTTAAGTCTACAGAATTTAATTGTAATTTTAACACAGTTTCATTGCCATTTATACTGTATTACATTGTATTGCAAAAACAGTGTTTGTTTGTCAAAATAACATCAATATGTCTTTTACACAGAGAAAGTATGTTTAAAAAACATCATTTTGATGTTGAATTTACAGTTACATTTAGTTTAACATGTTACTAAATTACACTGTAAAGTATACAATGTTTCACTGTAATTCAATTTACAGTATTTTAATGTTGTGATTTTACAGCATTTCACTGTTATTTTAACGGACATTTTTTACAGTGTAATGAAAACACAAGAGAGACATTTATATTGTTTATATTGTTATAATGTTATGATTGAAGCTCTGAACATAACTTGTTTTTCTATAACAAACTAAACAAAATATTAATGCCCTGTCAGTGGCAAATATTTTTGGTTTTAATATTTAATTTGATTACATTAATGTTTAAGTTCAGATTTACATGAACTGTTTTAACTGCTGTAAAAAGCACATTATTTGTTTAAAGTGTTGTTTAAAGTGCAAACCAAATGTTATTGCACTTTTGTTCATATAGCAGTTCTTTAAAAATGTATGCAGTACACTAATTTTGAATTCATTATTAAATTTTGTGTATAATGCGATTAATCGCGATTAATCACAGAACATTGTGCGATTAATCGCGATTAAATATTTTAACCGTTGCCCAGCCCTAATTTAAATATAATGAAAATCTAGTCTCAATTTATTCAGTTTACTGAAACCTGGGCCTGTTTAGTTAAACACAAATTTAATATTCTAACAGGAATTGAAGAAAGACACACAAAGATCTAAGTCTCTCTTTTTTTTATCTTTATGGTCCTCATTAGGGATGCACCGATACCGATACTGGTATCTGGTATCGGCCTCGAGTACTCGTACTCGTTAAAAAGTCCCCCGATACCGGGGTCGATACCACGGTCTGAGAAATGTTTGAGCGGCGTGTAAGGGGTTTTAATCACAGGCGCCGAGTGCCCGCCCCCAGGCCCCGGCTGCAGCTCAGAGCGGGGAGAACGAAGGAAAGACGAGACATGTCAGCTGTGTGGGACTATTTCAAAGTGAATGAAGACAAAACAAAACAAAGGCGGACTGCAAATTGTGCTCAGCTAAATTGTCCAGAGGAGCCTCAAAAGGTAGTGCATTTAACACAAGTAATTTAATCAAGCACCTAAAATCCCAACACGACAACGAGTATAAAGAGTTTACCCACGCTTCTAAACCAACACAACCCACACCGAGCAAACTCTTGCAAGACGAGAGAAAATGTCCAAGACAATCCACGTGCTGTGAAAATAACACAGGCAATGTGAAAATGAAAATGTGGGATTCATGCGTCTCCTCCATGTTATGATGTCCCAAGCCGCCGCTACATGACTGACACGGAGCCGCCTAAACTACACGACTCCGTGAACAAACACATCCACAGCCTAGTGCAAGCCTCCTCTTCGTTTAGTTTCACCACAAATATTTGGACAAGCAGTGTTTGCCCCGTGCCTTGTTTTTTTGTTAAATTATATGACTAAAGCTGCTACCTGTAAATTTAAATCATGTTTTTTTTAATTAAGTACTCGGTATCGGTATCGGCGAGTACTGAAATGCAAGTACTCGTACTCGTTTTCCAAAAAAGTGGTATCGGTGCATCCCTAGTCTTCATGCTTGAAAAGCCCACCTCGACAGGTTGTGGAGTAAGGGAGCGTAAAAAAACAGAAGAGGGAAAAACGTAGTCCTCATTTATCCAGTTGAAGAAAAGAAAACAAGGTCAAGAATAAATCAATATTTAGGGGTTTAAAATAAATCATTTCAGTCTTTAAATTACATTGATTTAGCATTAGCAACACATTTCCCATTGAGCTAACAAGCAGTTAGCACAAACAATTTCTCAAAACAATGCCAAAAAGAACAGAAATAGCGGCATTAGGAGAGCCGAATTTAAAGTACGATGTAGCACAATCATAAATTGTAAATCAATATATCATTTTTTGAATCAAAGCTTTGTATTTTGAGAGTATAACTAAGAATTACCCGTTTTCCTAATGAGGTTTTGTCCGAAAACGGTCATTAAATAAATCATAATTATGGCCATTTTAAATAAAAAGACACAGCGGTTAGCAAAAAGACCTTCAACAGAACACATTAACAAGACTTACCGCTGAATTTAAATACTATCGTCCAAAGTTTTGGAAGTATAAAGCCATGTGAGACTCTGAGATCTCGCCGTGTCAATGTTTACTACCAGTGGTGGAGGAAGTACTTAAGTTTGGTACTTAAGTAAAAGTACAACTACCCTGCAAAATATATACTTAAGTAAAAGTATAATTACTACATCAACATCTTACTTAAGTAAAAGTCATAAGTACATACTTTTAAATTTACTTTAAAGTATTTTTTTTAAGTAAAAGTACAATCAGTTGTATCAATGTATGGGCTGTTCAATTGTAAAAATCACAAACAATATCTAATGTGTACTGGAAAGAGTTGTTGTGCAATACTGACACTGTAAAAATCTGGTTATTTACTTATTACTCATTAAATAATAATTAGGCTAAGCCAATTATGATACAATTTATTTTATTTTTACTATACTATTAAGAGCAGTAAAAAAAATCAAAAGTACACAGGTGAGTGCTATTCTGAACACTTTAATCAAATTTGTATGACCAGTTTATTCTGCTCAACAACAGTTGCTTTAGTCCTTTACCTAGGCCTGCATGGGGGAAACGTAGCTAAAACTGCATTTGAGGCTTATACTCCATTGATTACAGAAAATCCAAAAGCATTAGGCTAATAATGTATAACACATTAGAATGAGAAAAAAAATAAGCACCAAACAAAATTTGATATAGCAGTAGTTTGCTCATCTCCAAAAATGAAACGTACTAGCAAGCTATCGTCCCTGCTGTGCTAATAACCAGCTAAAGAAGTTGCCCTGTTAGGGTACCACTAACTTACGTCAAACAAATATTATACTGGTGTAATATTTTTGTTATGTTGACATCCGTTTTTCTATAACAGTCATAGCACTATGTCATAGCAAGTTTGTAACTTAAATATTAATAACTAGCATTGCATGTCTTACCTCTATATGTTTCTTCAAATTTGAAGGGGAGTTTTTAAACGCCAACAGTTCTTTGCGTTGAGGTAGGCACTTGACACATTGAAAACGCCAGGAGTCATTCTTTGAACCTTTAAATTCAAATAACTTACTTAAATAAGGTCAGAGATGTCTCTCAGAATCAGAGCTGCATGGCACAGGCTCAAGCTCAGACGACGTTGTTGGAACATCAGTTCCGCTTGTGTTGTTTCAAAACGCGCGCTGAGCGAGTGAGTTCTTTGACCAATCAGATCTCCAATCTGTTTCAACGTGCATTGGCCAGCAACGCCAAAACGTCAGTTTTTTTTATGCAAGATTCGGAAGAATGTAACAACACGCATTTTAATAATGTAGTGGAGTACAAAGTACAGATAATTGCTGAAAAATCTACTTGAGTAAAAGTATAAGTATGCTTTTTTTTTTTTACTTAAGTAAAGTATAGATACATAAAAATTTACTTAAGTACAGTAACGAAGTACAAATACTTCGTTACATTCCACCACTGTTTACTACACGCCGTTCGCTGAGAGGACCAATCAGGTGAAATTGAATAATTTTCCACGGCACACCTGACAATCTCTCACGGCACACTAGGGTTGTAACAACTAGGTTTACAAAAAAGGTTTGGAGTTTTCAACAACAGCAGAATTGTTGATCAGAAAGAAAAACGCGACTAGGCCAGCCTCTTTGTGTTTTGGACTGGGAGCTGGACTGTTCTGAAGGGAATCTTTTTGTGGGTTGTGTCTTTGCTCTAAAACTGTAGGATTGTTTATCCTCAGTTAGCGTCATCTTTCAGTGAAGGCAGGCTTTAGGACATTAATGCTCAAAGAATAAGATAGCTCCTCCAGCTTCCCCAAAAGTGTCTGTTCATGAACAAAACTGAATAAACACTGATTATTTATATATTTATAGTTTAGAGCTCACTCAGCTCTGGGTCAGGCAGCTGTCAGCTGTTTGTTTTTTTTGTCTTTTGGATATTCAGCACATTTGAACTCTCTTTTGTTATAAACTGGATTAATGATGTCTTTTACCAAACAGTGGCACACCTCTTGGGCATTTGTCATCGTTCTGAAAAAATGCACATATTTTAGCCTGTACTAGTATTTCTAAAGCTTTCAGTCATACTACAAAATAGAAGGCACATCAGTTTAATAATACCAGCCACTGACAACATACCTAACCCACTGAGCTAACACCCATCACATATCGACTCTGTACCTGTTCCACCATCGTCTGAACCCATGTGACCTCTGCACACAAACTATTTAAGACTTTGACCATTGGATAAAAACGGACAGGATACAAAAAAAAAAAAAGATTCTGTTTGAGAGAAAGCAGACAGAGAGGTTACTGACTTAAAAACCTTAAAAAGTTGTGTCTGTTTCAATAGAGCAGAAGAGCTGTTTATTCTGCAGCTCTTTATCTTGTATGTTAGAATGTCTGTGCTCTGAGCAGTTTTGAGATGTTAAGGTTGAGGTATTAAGGTTTTACATTCTAATTGTCAACATTAACATGAAAAAAGTTTATTTCAAATAAAGTAAAAAAAAATACATAGGCTAATGCATACAATTTTGAAATACACGTTTTTAATTTAGTAAGTTAGACTAGAACTAGAAGCATCTCAGTATATTATTTGATCAACTATTACTTCTCTTTTAATTTACAGGAATGGGAATAAAAAGGATAGGCTACATTTAGCATATTAATGGTCTTCATAATGATTTCATAATTATTTCATCCTGACTTCTAAGTTGCCAATTTTGCTTGGTTTTAAATAAAGTGGCTAATCATCACAGTTTGAAACAATAGATTAAGTGTCCACCGGCCAGGGGTGGACAGTAGTCCAGTAGTCCACCTTCAGGAGGGCACAGTGCTCGGGTTCGGTCCTAGGATGTCCCGGTGCAAAGGCGAACGCAGCGCATGAATATCATCTCCAGCGCTGCCGCCACTTGGTTCGGAAGTAGGTCACCACTCGCCGATCTGTTCAGCATGTCTCGAGCTCCGGCTGGCTGCTCGACTCGCGGACGTGCGCTCGGGTCGCCACGCGCTGCCCGAACCCTGCCGAACTGACTCCGGAACACGAGGAGCACGGAGCAGCGGGGACATACGGTACCGACCGGACTCGAGGTAAACGACCGAATTGAGCCCCGCGAGCCCAGAGTACGATGCTGTGGGCTCGCGGCTGCTTCGAAGTCGCCAGTGACACGAGCTCGGGTTGTATCCACGATAACTTAGCCAGGTTTTGGCGAAAAGGAGCGTTTGAGAGTCGAGTGTGTGTTTTGGAGTTGTGCCTTCCGACTGCCTCGTCAGACTGTCACATTCACTCTGCCCGCCTCTATGAGCTCCTCACGGCGACACTCCGCACAACCGTCGTTTTTCGGCTTCATTTCACACATATAGGCTAGGAGTGGTGTGGGTGTGTTGAGGAGGTACAGCTAGTCTCGGTGTTTGTTGGAAGAGGGTAACTGAGCGCTGTGCTGCCTTCTCTGGGGCTGTATGTAGGACTGACTGCTGCTCGTGGCTCCGGGAAAGTGCACTTGGTGGTTTGCCCTGTCTGAAGGGAGCCACGCACTCACACCAGATTTCTGCAAGCGCCAGCCTCAGGGCTTTTTCTCCTGCTCTGATGATGATGATGATGATGATGGTCCTTCTCACTGAGACTCCTCCAGATCTCTGCTCCTCTACACTCAGTGCCAGGAAGAAAAGGGCTCCAGCAGAATGGTATTAAATAGCTTTTATAGGCCAGCTGTGCTATTACCTCCAAAATTTGTGACAGCCTGGAGCCAAAGGGTCTTTAAAAGCAATGCTTTCCGTCGTTTAATACTGATATTGCAGTCTTATTAAGCAATTCTTTATTTGTATAAGTGGGCCTTAACAGTAGAATGTTATGGTTCTACCTGTGCTCTGAGCAGTTTTGAGATATTAAGGTTGAGGTATTAAGGTTTTACTTTATCTTTCAGATAATCACAACTTTTTTTTGGCAGTAAATTAAGTCTTTTGGTAGCCGTGGTATAATCTTTCAGATAAAGTAAAAAAAAATCCATACAATTTGGAAATACACCTTTTTTAATTTAGCAAGTTAGACTAGAACTAGAAGCATCTCAGTATATTATGATTAAAAGGTAGAAGAAGACAAAAATGTATTTATAGTAGGGCTGTAGCTATCGAATATTTTAGTAATCGAGTATTCTACCAACATACATCAAAAATAAACATTTAGTTATTACCCATTGTTTCTCTGTCTGTACTTGGACTGTGAACAATGAAAATAAAGTGCATTTAAGTGCCATTCATTTAGGGTTTTAAATAAAGCATTTTCTGAGATGCAAAAACAAATAAAATTAATTACTTTCAAATTACTTTTTAAAGCATCAAAACTAAGACATACATTAATAATAATAAAACAAAAACACTGCCTTTAAGTCATGCAACTTAACTTTCAGAACTCAAAGTTAACTTAAAGTTCTGAACACAAGTCTTCTTCTTGGAATGCTCTCTGAAAACTCAGCTGCTCAGTGGAACATGAAGTAGCTGTCCGCACATCTGTCCATACGAAGCTGTGATGATTTACTGAAAAAGAGGTGGAAAAATAATTATTGATATTTATTACTAAGTTATAATATCATTATTAAACAGCAAGTTCATGGCTGTGCATTTATAAATCCTATTCATGGCAATCAAACTAAATACTTGTGAATACTAGAGTGAATACTAGAATAATTTGTTTTATGGCTGCTCGATATTGAAGAAAAATGTGATATGTGATAACTAGCAAGATGCAATGTTTGGTATACAATCATGGGATAATGCTTTGAGTGTGTAAAATAAATTTATAATAAATAATAATATAATACAATATAATAAATGTAAATTTAAAAACTGTAAATGATAATAATGATTCACATTATAAATAATCTAGTATATTTCATCGTAAAAGACAATCAACGTTTTTTGGCAGTAAATTAAGTCCTTTGGTAGCCGTGGTATAAACTATAACGGCCCCTCCGCATCCGTGTGCGATATATTTTCAATTGTACTGCCCGTTGTGGGTTGTCCATTACATGGTTAACATACTTGATTTAACAGCCTTCATCTCGACTAGCAACACATTTAATTAATGCTGCATTGAATTGACCTGGGTGAATTGACCCCGGGTGACGGTGCTCCGGTCTCTGAGTAGAGTGGATGTTTTCTGTTGCTGCTGCAGCATGGACCTCGTGCTGTTGTGGTATGCTAGCTCGATCTTTCAATGGACACACACCACGCTGTTCTCTTTACGTTTTAATATGAAACCCAAACCTTGGACAGTTTGAGTCGTTTTCTCCTGTTTGTTTCTTCTCTTTGCTCATCGCTATTGTTATCGCTCTCTTCCATTTTGCAGCTCGCGCCCACACCCTCAAATCCCCCGCTGACTCCTTGCGTCTACTTCTGCTTTGTCGGTGACGTAAATGCGTTGTGTCACATAAAAAAAATCATTCCGAAACAAACTGACGTGAGCTTTAAAATAAATTAAAAGAGGCTTCGAGGCAGAGGAATTTGCCTCGATAATTTTTTGTAAACGAGTTACTCGAGGAATCGTTTCAGCCCTAATTTATAGAGCACGTTTTGTACCAAAGTAACTCAATGTGCTTTACAGAAAATACACAAAAGTTGTAGCAAAGAACAAACAGTAAAAAAAATGAATATACAGTATGTACAACATGAACAGGTGTAATACAGTTACAGTCGTTAATAAACATGTGAGAAAAGGTGTGTTTGGAGTAACAATTTCTCTGTATCAAGGTGTGTTTGGAGGACCATTCACAGGAAAAGATTTGGGCTTAAAAATAGACAATGATGCTAATGTTGTTGGACAGAGCTTTCAACCCACTCTCTGACAGACAAGAAACTGTCTGGATTATTTGTAAAGACTAGTGCCCTGTACGAAGAAGGCAGCTGAACACATTTGTCTTTTCTGCCCAGGTAGAATATTAGAGTCAAGACTAAGGACCCTTCAACATTGACAGGTTGGAGTAACACAAATACTAGCTCAAAAGACATTAAACTCATGCAAACTGAAAAGCACTGTAGACCAAACAATAAATGGCACACATTTTCCATCGTAATATTTATCTTTATTGTCAAGAAAAATACTGATACATTACATGAGCTAAAACGTTTATCTCTGAGTTCAGTCAGACAGAAGTTAAACCCTGCAATTATTGTCTCCTAATTAAACATTGCTGATATTTCTCCCCGTTTTATATGGCTTCCCTTTTCTCTTTCTTTTTTTCTTTTTTGTGCTGTTTCACTGTGATACAGCAAGACCTATTCAGCGCTTAATATACACTTTCTCTGTTTTGTCTGTAGCAATTACTTCCATATTGATAATCAGTGTCAACCAATTAGAGCATTCCTTTTCCAGGCACACGTATGTGATTGGCTAAAGCTTCTGGTATGGACAGAAAAAATTCTTATCTATTAAAATCCTTAATAATACAGCCAATATAATGTATGGTTTCTATAACAATATACCTTTAGGCACTGATTGGTCAGCACTTTCCTCTTTGTGATGTTGATTTCCAGTAATATATTTCTATTAACTTTATTAAGCAATGTAATATATTAAAAAAATCTGCATTATGGTCTGAACCATTTTATCTCATTGTGGCTTAGAAATTAAAAATAATGATAATCTTCTTCAACATCTTATAGTCCAGACCAAAAAGTTCTGTTATCTGTTAAGTTCTGTTAAAAGTTGTGTG
This sequence comes from Perccottus glenii, assembly GCA_024416835.2. Classification (NCBI taxonomy): domain Eukaryota; kingdom Metazoa; phylum Chordata; class Actinopteri; order Gobiiformes; family Odontobutidae; genus Perccottus; species Perccottus glenii. The sequence goes on along the minus strand of CM044565.2, from coordinate 3,657,161 downwards.
ATCTTCCGGTAACTTTTGGTTTCACGTGCACTTGGAGCTGATGCTCTAGATCTGGTTGTCATGACGACTCCTGTAGACAGCATCTGATTCATTTGTGAGTGACGCAGGTTTGTTGGCTCTGCTCAGTGTCTTGTCACTTCACCAATTTATCTGGAAAAATAAGTAAATACTTGATGAAAGTTACAAGAGAACTGTGATTATTATGACATGGCCAACAACACCTACTTAGAAACTTGCTAACACATTATCAGGAAACAGAATCATGTTGTCAGGGAATACAACACAGAGAAAATGTGCTTTCACTCTGCTAAAGAACTGGAGCTTGGTTCTCTTTTTCTTGGCTTATTGTTAGGCCTGTCAAGATAACTACTTTTTGTTGTGCAATATATTGCACCAGAATTATTTTCAATAAACTATATTATTGCAATGTTAAAAACAATTTGCAGTGTTTGCTCTGGGCAAAGTGCCTTGGTGTGGTAGCCAAAAGGTCACATGACCTGTTATGGGAGAGGTATAAGTAATAATAATTTATTGACTACATTGTCTACAATTCCTTTTTTTTCAGTATATTTTAACTCTTTTTATTTGCTCTGCTTATTAAGCTGAACTGTGGATCCCATCAACAGATATCAATAAACAGAAGGACGAGAGATAATTTAATATTTTATATTTATATCATGATTTGTTTGTGATGATACCTTCACAGCTCTTGCTTCATTTAACAAACCAGGATATAGCCTGTGTGTTTAGTTTGAATTAATAAAACTACACTAACAGCTCATTATCAAAGCTCACCTAAAAGGCTAGAGATCATATTGGTGAGTAAAGGCACTTGTCTGCGTCTCTATGGTAATGCTCAGAGGGAGGAGTTTGTGAAACTCCGACAAACTGTTGCTCATAAAGTAAGCTTTTCTTTAGCTTGCTGCTACAACAGGCTACTTTCTGAACAACTTTAAAACGAACCAAACAGCTGAATATATCACTCTCTATCTAAATTTCATTTGACTCGTCTGCCTGCACGTGAGCGCGCATCTCTGTGTGCTCTGTGTCTGTGAGCGCACAGCCACAGGTCAGCTTCTGTCGGCTCGTCTCAGAGAGAGCAGCAACTTCTGACACTTTGTACTCCATAAATAAATACCAGAAGCATTATAAACGTAGTCAACTAAAACTCATCACGAAACAAGCCTGTCAGTCCATATTGGATTATTCCCCATCTTTTTAGTAAAAGTGTGTAGCCTAATGAGCATCTCTGCGTATAGGGGCATGGCTGGGTGAACCCAGAGCGGGATTTCATGCCCGTGGCTGCTGCCACGCACAAATGAATGCAGCGTAAACACTGTGCTGCGATATATTGCTGAGCCAAATACTATCGTATTTCCTATCTCATTTCCACATGTCGCGCGATAGGTAGACAAATCGACTGTCGCGACAGACCTATTTATTGTTTTTATTGCAAATTTTGTTCTGATGGAAAATCTATAAGCTCAAACCTAAGAAGGTAAAGTGTAAACTGCAGTTTGTCAAAACAATCTGAACCCAGACATCTGAGAAATGCATTTGTTTTGATTGTGTGAGTTGTTGCTCCACACGGCGTGGAGTATGAGTGGCAAGTAGGCAATACAACTTAAAAAACTTAAGAACTTACTTAAAAAATAAATATGAGACAAAGTTGTTATTTTTTGATAGAACTCATTCACCTGCGTTTTGACAGGCAGCATGAAAAGCCGATGATAATGAGAACAGTGCCGTGTTGAACCAATGATGCAACTGGAATAGAGTTCTAGTCTAGGTTAGACAGGAATAGACAAGATTCTTAGAAAGAATGTCTATTACATTTTTAGTATGGCAAAATTAAAAATCAGGTATTGACAAACTCTTCTAATGCTGCATTACAGCATTTAAAAAAATCAAAAATCAAACTAAACCAATGACATGACATCAAGGATCTATAGTATTCTTTTAACTTCTGTCTCGGAGTTCCATAAGTCTCTCTTTCTTTTTTGCCATACTAAAGCGCAGCTGTTTGCATCTAAAGATTCTTGGAACTATTGGTGGACAATTTGGAAAAAAATGTCATGTCACAATATACTATTGTCATATGAGAACTCTACTTGGATGTAAAACTTTGGAGTGACGAGTATATTGCAAAAAGTAAAGGTGAGCCATCAACAAACTCTCCTAAAGACAGATAAAGCGTGAGCTTGCCTTGTTAAGAGTGAGTGGAGACAATGGCTTGTCTGTGGAGCTCTCTGTGGTGTGTTTTAGTCGAAAAGTAATGACGCTTTTCAGTCGGCTCCTGTCCTCCTTTTGTGAATGCCTGTGTTATTCAAATGAAGCAACTTGATTTGATATCTGCAGACAGAAACTCAATGTCTCCCTCCGCCCTCTTGTTATCTGGAAATTAAATTTCTTTCTCATGGATTGTATTTCATGGTTCGCTGAGCTGTTCGGCAATAAACTGAGTAAACTGGCCTGTGAGATGGTTGAGAAGAGGACAAACGACAGTCATGTCTACTTCTTGTTCGACTGAGTGTGCATTCTTAGGGTGGATTGACTCTATTTATCTTCTGTATATATTAGAGAGTATCATTTTGGACTGAAGGATTTAGATATTTTATGTTTTTGATTAGTATCTACAAGAGTTCTAATTCTATTCCAACAATGGAGAAATAAAATGATCAAATTGAACATACAGACATGAGTGAGGCTGCACAAAAGAAGGAAAGCAGCAGAATGTAATATCTTAGCATAGTTCTTGGTCCCATTAGAGGTCATAGGTGACTGGAGCCTATCCCAGCAGCTTTGGGCCTTAAGGCAGGGTACTCCACAGCCTGGACAATGACCAGTTAGTCGCAGGGCTGACTCTCTTTGCATAGTTAAGTAGAAAACCTTCAAATTTATATTTAAAAAATCCATAAGTTCTATTTCCACTTTTTCATCTAATCTCATCTGTTCAGTGTGCCTGAAGCATCAGATGAAAACATTATTAGATATATTTAAGTATGAACTACATTAATATTAACTGAATATGAAAATCAAAAACTTGTGAACTTGTGATAAAACTGTTAAATGTGATTTCAGAACGTTGCCTTATTCAATTTACAGTTGAAGCATTTTAGAATGGCACATTAGAAAACAATACAGCCCCCTTTACATTTACATTTACATTTATTCATTTAGCTGACGCTTTTATCCAAAGCGACTTACATTGTTCTAATGTAATCACCAGTGTTACAGTCACTGGAGGCAAGGTGGGTTAAGTGTCTTGCCCAAGGACACAACAACAGTATGAACTGTGGGGAGAGCGGGAATCGAACTGCCGATCTTCCGGTTGAAGGCCGACCGCACTACCCACTTAGCTACTGCCGCCCCTTTCATATGGTTTATATTTATATATATATATATTTATATTAACAAAGTGTTATTTTCCCCCATTCCCTACAGTGTATAAGAAACATATTTACAGTGCCTTGTGAAAGTATTCGCCCCCCTTGAACTTTGCCACATTTCAGGCTTCAAACATAACGATATGAAACTGTCATTTTTTTGTGAAGAATCAACAACAAGTGGGACACAATCATGAAGTGGAACAAAATTTATTGGATATTTCAAACTGTTTTTTAACAAATAAAACACTGAAAAATTGGGCGTGCAAAATTATTCGGCCCCTTTACTTTCAGTGCAGCAAACTCTCTCCAGAAGTTCAGTGAGGATCTCTGAATGATCCAATGTTGACCTAAATGACTAATGATGATAAATGGAATCCACCTGTGTGTAATCAAGTCTCCGTATATATGCACCTGCACTGTGATAGTCTCAGAGGTCCGTTTAAAGCGCAGAGAGTATTATGAAGAACAAGGAACACACCAGGCAGGTCCGAGATACTGTTGTGGAGAAGTTTAAAGCCGGATTTGGATACAAAAAGATTTCTCAAGCTTTAAACATCCCAAGGAGCACTGTGCAAGCGATAATATTGAAATGGAAGGAGTATCAGACCACTGCAAATCTACCAAGACCTGGCCGTCCCTCTAAACTTTCAGCTCATACATGGAGAAGACTGATCAGAGATGCAGCCAAGAGGCCCATGATCACTCTGGATGAACTGCAGAGATCTACAGCTGAGGTGGGAGACTCTGTCCATAGGACAACAATCAGTCGTATACTGCACAAATCTGGCCTTTATGGAAGAGTGGCAAGAAGAAAGACATTTCTTAAAGATATCCATAAAAAGGTGTTTAAAGTTTGCCACAAGCCACCTGGGAGTAGGGCTGGGTATTGTTCAAAATCTTTCGATCCGGTGCCAATTTCGATACCTCAGTTTCGATACCGGTTCCTAACGATACTTTTTTCGATACCATGTGTTTTAAAATCCATTTCAAAATCAACACAAATACATTAAACACAAAACTTTTATTTTTCATCTTAATTAAAACAAATTCTGGTAACACTTCACACTTCATATCAATCCTAACTTGGCCAAAATTTACAAAAAAAGAGAAACCTTTTTGCTACAACATGAACATATTATAAATAAATAAATAAATAAATTATATTGTGTACATCCTAATATTGAACCAACTAAAATTCAAAGGAATGTAAAAAAAAAACAAAAAACTTTTTAGTGCAAAATCAAACTGTATTTGTGTAGGCTTGTACACAGAGAAACCTGGCTGCCAAGCTGGATAGCATTGGCAGTGTGTCCTTCTTACTCCACCACCAAGTTGCTGGATTCACTGAGTGTTGAGTGTACACGGCAAACCTATGTACAGCTGTATCTCCTCCTGAATCTGGAGGTGCTGGTCATGCTGTTGGTTGTTACTTCTATCGCCATGCCTTCCTGCAAAAGGAGGCAGAGGCTAATGTGAACGAGGAAATAACAGCGCTAACGCTACAGCAACCGACTAGCAGCACAAGCTAACATACATAAACGCGTCAACGCGTCATGGGGATGCATTTGGTTTAAGTAGGGAAAATTACACTTATCTGTCAAGTATTTCTAAAATGTGAAACCTTAACGTTACGTTGGAAAAACAAAGATGTTGCCTGGTCAAAGAATAAGGTTAAAGCTAGCGCCTGGGTAACGTTACATCGCAACGCAGAGTTGCATCCACACACTCAAACCACTCGCGTTAGCGTAAACAATTACTTTAACTTCTGTTCGCTAAAAGGTAATATCTTCCTTTCTTACCTGCTACAATGTCAGAAATGCCAGATGATGTTGAAGGAGGCAGGTTTGACTCGAGGTGCAAGGCTCCTCTATTTCCTTCTTTTTACAGTCGAATACCCTGCAACTTTCTGCCTTCATATTGATCCCGTGCATGGTCAAATGCTTCATTAAATTTGTGGTATTGTCGGCTTTGGTTGCAATACACTTGTCGCATATGTTGCACTTTGCTGACTCGGCATCCACTTTTATAAAGTGTAGCCACACTTTAGATCTCTTTGGCATTATAAAACTGGAACGCTTTGGAGAAAAACAACTAACGTTACACTTGTGTTGTGTGAGTGCGAGTATCTTCAGATATCCCACCGTCACGTCACGTGGTGGTGGACAGCCAATCACGGCGAATGTAGTTCCTTACATGCACGTATGCTACAAGCTCACACAGACACAGCCGCTTGGCAAAAAAAAAAAAACCCGGCCGCTTGGCTTTTGGAACCGAAATTTGGCACCGAAAGATAAATAATTTTTCGATACCCATAGAATCGAAGTTTTTCATTCGATACCATAAAGGTATCGAAGTTCGGTACCCAGCCCTACCTGGGAGACACACCAAACATGTGGAAGAAGGTTCTCTGGTCAGATGAAACCAAAATCAAAGTTTTTGGCAACACTGCAAAACGTTATGTTTGGTGTAAAAGCAACACAGCTCATCACCCTGCCTGAACACACCATCCCCACTGTCAAACATGGTGGTGGCAGCATCATGGTTTGGGGCTGCTTTTCTTCAGCAGGGACAGGGAAGATGGTTAAAATTGATGGGAAGATGGATGGAGCCAAATACACGACCATTCTGGAAGAAAACCTGATGGAGTCTGCAAAAGACCTGAGACTGGGACGAAGATTTGTCTTCCAACAAGACAATGATCCAAAACATAAAGCAAAATCTACAATGGAATGGTTCACAAATAAACATATCCAGGTGTTAGAATTTCCAAGTCAAAGTCCAGACCTGAATCCAATCGAGAATCTGTGGAAAGAACTGAAAACTTCACAAATGCTCTCCATAACCTCACTGAGCTCGAAGAGGAATGGGCCAAAATGTCAGTCTCTCGATGTGCAAAACTGATAGAGACATACCCCAAGCGACTTACAGCTGTAAGCTGTAAATTTTGTTCCACCTCATGATTGTGTCCCACTTGTTGATTCTTCACAAAAAATTACAGTTTCATATCTTTATGTTTGAAGCCTGAAATGTGGCAAAAGGTCGCAAAGTTCAAGGGGGGCGAATACTTTCACAAGGCATTGTATGTAAAAAAAAATCTTTTAACAGCAGTTTGAACACAGCTTAAAGTGCTTCAAACTCTCTCAAAATTTCATGGCACACTGCGTTTTTCCTGTTCGACCTTGTGGATGATTATAATGTGTGTTCCTTTGGGGCGTTTGCAGTAGTTTTCGGTTTAATCTAATTACCTCCACTTTGTTAAGCCATAACAATAAGATAAAAATAAATATTTTAAACATGCTGCGGTGGGTGGATTACATATGACCCAGGGCTTACATATAACAGAACATGCTCTACATCTCTGTGGGTCGGACTCGGCAGCTGGGGATCGACAGCAAACTATGTCAAAGCTCTTGTTAAATAATACATCAGAGGAGCCTTTATATGAGAGTATTGAAAGAGAGTGAAATCAGAGGGAAGTTCAGTCTGACTTAGTCTGGGGTCGGTACTATAAAACTGGATTAGAAAGCCACTGAGGTAACTTTGGGGTTAACACAGCCCACTGACCAATCAGCAACGACAAACGAGATTCTGGTGTGGGGGGAGGAGGGGGAAAATGCTGCTAGGAGAGTGAAAGAAGTGTCTGCACAACCGGCACAGCCAGGGGCGAATCTCTTCCATCACTGTTGTGAAATGAAAAAGTACTGGTTTAGACCTGGTTCATTCCTACGTTTAGTCCCAGTTTAGACCTGTTAAATCCTGGTTTAGTCCTAGTATAATCTTTGATACTGATTGAGCTCCTGCTTTACCGAGTGGAAGTTAGTCCAGAGCGTTAAATTTCTTTTCGTATTTAAAAGAGCATTCAATTTTTATATTATTATAAGATAATATATATATATATATATATATATATATATATATATATATATATATATATATAAGCTACTTTTCGAGCTACTTATTTTTTGACTCTCACTAACATCTAAATCTAAATAATCACTCTCAGTAACGTGTTGTTTCATTTGTTTCTTCCTTCCAAATGTGCATAAACCTAGTAATAGAAGGCAGCATCAGTTTAAACCAAGCCTCTCTCATGGAACCCCTTAAAAGGGCCTCGAGTAAGGACGCCACCATACGATATACAGCGAAATACCACCGTCCACCAGAGGGCAGGCTCCAAAAGCAGAAATATAAGGAGAAATCCAATGGCAACTTTACAAGTGTAAAATGTTTACAGCCTGGTACAAAAGACGGCTCTTGTCTCTAGAGATAAGTTATTACTATATAACAACTCTGGGGGAGGTCTTGTGAAAGTGAAACTTGGGAAGATTATAGTTTATAAAATTATCCAGAAACATTAAACTTAGAACTCTTTTTTTCTGTCTTTTCACAGGGAGTGTATGGACCAGGGATTATCCTTGATGATGCTAACTGAGGGGTCAGACTGAGCAGCCATCGTTAGAGCTCTGTGGGCGGGTTCTCCAGGCTGAGAGCATGGTAAAGGCTCAGGGCAGCTATAAGGCCAAGAAGGACAAGGCAGGCAAGGAGAAGAGAGTGGGGGTCAAAAAGAGCAGAGAGAAGAAGAAGAAAGAGCAGGAGAGGAAGAAGAAGACAGGGGTGAATGGCCGCAGAAAAAAGTTGCTGGGGGTGACTGATGGAGATGCATTAGACTGCTGTGTCTTGCTCACACGTCTGGAGGAAAAGGCCGTTGTCACTAAGGTCAAGGACACACCAAAAACCAGGAAACACAAGAGTGCAAAAATCAAGACAAAAATGCACTCTGGTGTCCCTAAACCGAGGACCAAACTTTCAGGGCAAAAGAAAACTCCTCAAGCCAATCAGAAAGCACTGGAACCAAAAATCCACCAATCTGACGCCTTACTGGTGTTTTCCACACCTGAGCCTCGCAGACGGAGAATAGCTTCTCTGAATGCCGAGGCCGTCAACACACTGCTGCTCTACAGGGACGATCATTTAAGTGTTGCAAAGAAACGGCAGCTCCTCAACGACAATCCTGCTCAAGTCAGCCTCGCTAAAGAGAGGGCCTTTGCACACAAAGACAAAGGCTATGATACCCAAAAGACTGTCCAAGGAGGCAAGGCAGAACAGAAAGACAGGTGTAAGAAACGCTCTAAACGGTCACTAAGAGAGGACCAGAGCATCGACTGGTTGAGTTTGTTTGCACCTACGCCTCGTCGTCAGGCAGGGCTTACCGCTGCAACACTGCTCAAACTCACCAGCGCTCAGTACGGAAGCAAACGTCAGAAGAAGGAGGAGGTTAAACAGGAGAGTGACAGTGAGTCAGCAACTCAGAACCACACTCAGAGCAAAGCAGACTGTGGGGAAAAAACACAGAGCGAAACCAAGACCAAACACGTTGAGCAGCTAAAGCACAGGAAGCAGCGTAGACGTGACGTCCCCTGTCAGCTGGGCCCCTCTCCCCAGGGCTCTTCTCTGTGTAAGGCCCAGACTGTGGGTCCTGAGTGTAGCACAGGGGACTGTCTCAAACCCTCGCAGCACCACGGCTCCACTGTGGGCTTCTCTCTAAAGGCGGTGAAAGAGGAGCAGCTGGAGAGCAAGGTGCCGTCCTGCTACTGCTGCACTCAGGAGCGCTGCGTCCAGTATTGCCACCGACTCGCCCTCTTCCTGGAAGACAAGTCTTTTAAGGAACAAAAGGACGGATCGCTGTCCAGTGTGTTCCACCACCACCACCACCATCATCACCACCTCCCCACCATTGGCACACACACCTACACCTGTTTTCCTGGATACTACGTCCACTTCAGCCACCCCACCGACAGCTTGCAGACCCTTTCTCTGAGTCCCAGAGGCAGCAAGAGAGCCAAGCATATGGGGGGCTGCAGAGCTGAGCCCTCAGGGATCTCTCACCCAGTGTACTGCTGCACGTCTGTGGAGCCATGCTACACTGATGCCTGCACCATCAGCGGCTTCTCGGCCTACACCAGTGTGATTCCAACCATCAGCCATACAGACTGCACCAAATGCAACCACATCATCAATAGAGGTGAGGATGAACATGTTCAGGCTTTCTGTTCAGTTTTGTGCAGCTTGGTTTGAAACTACAGTGCTCTGTTGTGTGTTTCTGCTTTGGTACATGTAGCAGCTAGTACATTTCTCCCCAAAAAGTCCACAAAATCTGTTATTCAGATCCAGAAGTTTATAGTGGGGATAATAAGGCAGAGTTCTTCAATCTTAAAGAAGAAGCTGTGTTATAGCCTCTTTGTTTTTGGCTTCGACGCTGCATAGCCTTCTGTCTGAGGAAGGGATATGAACCCTTCATGTGCTGATGGGTTCGATCCTTCATGACGTGGTGGCTCTTCCTTTGCACCGACTGAGGTAAATGTCCTACTGGGAAGAGAGGCTGCTGTTGGTTAGTGTTTGAGAAACTTTAACCACTTTCTGTCAGAGCATTCCTACACCACACGGTGATGGAGGATGACAGTCTGTTCTTTGCCTCACATCGATAAAAGGATGTGAGAGCTCGAGTCCAGACTGCTTTACTGCTCCTCAGAAAGTACAGACATTCCTTTTTAAATTTTGTTTAATTAGGCCTGAGAAAAAGTATTTTTTCACTAAACGTGTATGCTGAATGAATTAATAGTTCTGAAATAATTGGCAAGATTTTATGAAACTTGTAAAAACTTTGTAGAAATAAGAGCTGCTTAATGGAAATGGTTATTTGCAGTTGTCAACATCCATTCTAATCATCCTCCAAATTCTAGGGCTACAGAATTTGGAGGATGATTAGAATTCACATACATACAGTTGCATATGGATTAGCCATAATCTAAGTACAGCCAACATTTTAGTAGACAGAGAAAGTAGACACAATAACAAGTTGTTCATATTCTACAACCACAAGCTCATTTCAGGTCTTTTTCATCTGCGGCCGTGGAATGTCACCTCGTTTGTCTCAGTTTGAATACAGGCTGTGGGATGATGAGGCCTGAACAGCTGAGGCCTAATGAGCTGACTATGTGCAACGTGTTCAGAACTACTGTGTTCACGTCAGCAAATGGGGGAGGCTCTTGGACATCTGTGTAAAAATAGGTGTGAGTCTTTACCTAAAGGCTGCTTCGAAACACCACAGATTCCTCTCACACTCGCTCCTTTTGTGGTCTCTGTCATTTAGGTCACACTGTGAAAGTTGAGAGGCTTGATTCTTTTTAGCACAGCTGCATGGACAAAAAGATTTTACTGTACCTTTAAGAATGGTGCACCAAGAGGCTTTTTTATGGCTAACATTTTGGTATGTTAGGAAAAGCATACATTCTAAAATGATGCCTGTTCAGGTTTGTCTGTATACACTGCCAGTTTATGGTGTGCTGATGAATGGAATGGAGTCATCATTAATCGCAGCTTTGTTGTTCATAATTCAGTTAATTTAGAATCTGCCTACAACAGTTTCTTCTCTTTTATATAGCTCTGTATAAATCTGCTTTATGGTTGCATTGGGGTGTACAGTTTATCTTAATACTTATTTATATCTTTAAAAGAAGCGTGAGATGGGTACATAATAATTTTGACAGTGTTATGGCCAACGTGCCTGTCGGAGAAGGAATTATTTTGGAGCTACAGTATGTTGCATCAATCTCTTCATTCATGACAATATCAACATGTGCAATCTTCCTTCCCTACAGGAGACTGCACAGCCAGTCATCTGCCTCCATCTGTCTCTATCCTCTACATCCTCTTCTCAAACTGACTCCCTTCATGTCCTCCAAAAACCTCCTCTTCCCACGATATATTCACTCTCCTTCCTCTGAACATACAGACTCCGACTCAGTCTGGCCTCTCTAACTTTATCTCTTGAACATCTGACCTGAGCTGTCCCTCTGCCATCCTTGTCACTCCCAAAGAGAACCTCAACATCTCTTTGCTCCCTCCAGTTCTTCCTTCTGTCTTTTCCTCAGAGCCACTATCTCCAAACCATACAGTCCTGCTCACCATTATTGGCACCCGTGAAGTTTATGTACATATTGTGGAATATCTACAGAAGGAAATGTATCAAATTAACCAACATATTACTACAGATAGCTTGTGTTTGACAAAAAACAGTAAATGATAAATAACATTTAAAAAGATAAACATTATGAGGAAAACAGAGAAAACCATAATGCTTGCCTTGTCAGTGGTATTGGCACCCTTTGCTGCAAATCAGTATGGAAACCCAATTTGGCTCACCTGTTACAGATTTCAAATGAGGATCACCTGTGATGAATTGCCTCCACCCATGTGACCTGAATTAGCCAATCATTGAACATTTTGGTTTTATAAAAAGCCACCTGTTATTCCCTCTTCATGTGTGACAATGGTAAAGACAAAGGAGCTGTCTGAGGACACCAGAAATGCTATTATTTGCAAGCACAAGACCTCCAAAGGGTATAAGGCCATCTCCAAAGACCTTGGCATCCCTGTTTCAACGGTGCGTAATGTTATTAAGAAGTTTTCCAGGCATGGAACTGTCAAGAACCTCCCTGGACGTGGGGGGAAGAGAAAAATTGATGACAGAAGTCTTCGAAGGTTGGTACGAATGGTGGAAAACACCCGTCAAACATCTAAAGACCTGAAGACCAACCTGGAGCAGTCTGGTGTAACTGTTTCAACAAGTACCATACGCCGCACACTAAACAAAGCGGGGCTTTATGGGCGGAGGCCAAGGAAGACCCCATTGCTAAAGAAAAGGCATAAAAAGGAACGATTGATCTTCGCGAAAGAGAACCTGGACAAACCTCAAGCCTTCTGGGACAATGTTTTATGGACAGATGAAACAAAAGTGGAGCTTTATGGTCCTGCACACAAACAGTATGTTTACAGACGGCGCAATGAAGAATTTAAGGAAAAGAACACCATACCAACAGTCAAGCACGGTGGAGGATCCATAATGCTTTGGGGCTGCTTTGCTGCATCTGGTACTGGAGGCCTTGACCGTATCAAAGGCATCATGAAATCAGAAGATTATCAAGCAATTCTAGAGTGAAATGTCTTGCCCAGTGTAAGGAAACTTGGTTTGAGGCGAAGATCATGGGCCCTCCAGCAAGATAAAGACCCAAAGCACACCTCCAAAAGCACGCAGGAATGGTTGAAAGGGAAAAATTTACTGTTTTAAAATGGCCAGCAATGAGTCCTGATCTCAATCCAATTGAAAATCTTTGGGGGGAGCTGAAAACTGCCATTGGAGAAAGGAACCCTGCAAATGTTCAAGAGCTTGAGCATATTGCAAAGGAAGTGTGGGAGAAAATGCCACCCGAGAAGTGCAAGAAGCTTATCGATGGATATAAGAAACGTTTGGAGGCTGTCATCGCTGCCAAAGGGTGTGCAACCAAATATTAAGGAGGGGTGCCAATATTAGTGCCCATGCTGGTTTTCTGTTTTTTCTTTATAATTACAATGATCTATGTTGAAATAACAATTGTCTTTGTTAAATTACTTTGGACCTCCAATTAAAAGATCCTGCTGATATAAATTTGGTACATTTCCATTTATTTCTGAAGACATTCACTCAGTTATGCAAAACATGAAGGGGTGCCAATAATGGTGAGCAGGACTGTACAACATTGCTGCTCTCATCACTGTCCTGTAGTTCTTTTATGTACAGGACAGTACATTTATCTTTTATTTAGCTTTTATTCTTGCTGGGTTTCTTTTATCACACTTTTCTCCACCCATTCCACACAGGCCCCTTCACTAGGGCCCGGCCAATATGTATTTTTTGGGGGCAATACCGATGACGATATTAGGGAGTAAAAGATTCCAATATTGATACAATGGCCGATATAAAATTTAATAAAAAAATGTATTAAACCTCAAAGGTTTTAAAATAAATGGCTGCTTTTGATCCCTTAAATATTATTTAAACACTTGTAACAAAGATATAAATTGAAAGCAGAACATCCTTGTCGTCCTATAACCGGAAGGTTGGCAGTTCGATTCCCGCTCTCCTGGCTTTATACTGTTGTTGTGTCCTTGGGCAAGATACGTAACCCCCCTTGCCTCCAGTGCCACAGCTCTGGTGTATGAATGTGTGTGATTGTAGAGGTGAGTTTGGTGGTGGTCGGAGAAGGCTGTGAGCGCTATGTGTATGGCAGCACCCCAGGGGTGAATGTGTGTGAATGGGGTGAGTGGAAGCACGATGTAAAGCGCTTTGGGTGCCTGAGAAGGGTACAGAAAAGCGCTATATACAGTAAGGTCCATAAATATTGGTACATCGAGAGACAATTCTAATCTTTTTGGCTCTATACACCACCACAATGGATTTGGAATAAAACAAACTAGTATTGAGGACAGATTAACAATTATAAATCAAACTGTCACTTTTTAATACTTGGTTGCAAATCATTTGCAGTCAATTACAGCTTGAAGTCTGGAACACATAGACATCACCAGACTGGTGATGCTGGGTTTCATCCCTGGTGATGCTCTGCCAGGCCTCTACTGCAACTGTCTTCAGTTCCTGCTTGTTCTCGGGGCATTTTCCCTTCAGTCTTGTCTTCAGAAAGTGAAATGCATGCTCAATCGGATTCAGGTGATTGACCTGGCCATTGCATAACATTCCACTTCTTTCCCTTAAAAAACTCTTTGGTTGTTTTCGCAGTATGCTTCGGGTCATTGTCCATCTACACTGTGAAGCACCGTCCAATGAGTTCTGAAGCATTTGGCTGAATATGAGCAGATAATATTGCCCGAAACACTTCAGAATTCATCCTGCTGCTTTTGTCAGCAGTCACATCATCAATAAATACAAGAGAAACAGTTCCATTGGCAGACATACATGTCCACGCCATGACACTACCACCACATGCTTCACTGATGAGGTGCTATGCTTTGGATCATGAGCAGTTCATTTCCTTCTCCAGACTCTTCTCTTCCCATCACTCTGGTACAAGTTGATCTTGGTCTCATCGGTCCATAGGATGTTGTTCCAAAACTGTGAAGGATTTTTTTTTATGTTATTTGGGAAAGTCTTATCTGGCCTTCCTGTTTTTGAGCCTCACCGATAGTTTACATCTTGTGGTGAACCCTATGTATTCACTCTGGTGAAGTCTTCTCTTGAGTGTTCACTTTGACGGCAGTAGCTCAGTGGGTAGAGCGGTCGTCTTTCAACCGGAACGTAGGCGGTTCGATTCCCACTCTCCCCACAGTTCATACTGTCGTTGTATCCTTGGGCAAGACACTCAACCCACCTTGCCTCCAGTGACTGTAACACTGGTAATGTAATGTAAGTCGCTTTGGATAAAAGCGTCTGCTAAATGAATAAATGTAAATGTAAATGTACACACATACTCCTACCTCCTGGAGAGTGTTCTTGATCTGACCAACTGTTGTGAAGGGTGTTTTCTTCACCAGGAAAATAATTCTTCGGTCATCCACCACAGTTGTTTTCTGTGGTCTTCCTGGTCTTTTGGTGTTGCTGAGCTCACCGGTGCGTTCTTTCTTTTTAAGGATTTTCAACACCTAAAGTTTTTGCTATCTCTCTGATGGGTTTGTTTTGTTTATTCAGCCTAATGATGGCTTAATTCACTGATAGTGACAGCTCTTTGGATCCTATATTGAGAGTTGACAGCAACAGTTTCCAAATGCAAATAGCACACTTGAAATAAACTATGAACCTTTTATCTGCTCCTTGTAAATGGGATAATGAGGGAATAACACACACCTGGCCACGGAACCAATTGTCCCATTACTTTTGGTCCCTTAAAAAGTAGGAGGCACATAAAGCTAAAAAAAAATATGATGCAAAGGGCAAGTTTGTAACATTTTGAATTACCACATTATGAAACACAACACTTGATACATTGCATCTACCTCCTTGTGTAACAAACTGTAACTACATCGTGCATACATAATGGAATTATGTGTACTTACATATTGTAGGTAGGGTTAAGGCAGGGGTTGGCAACCCGCGGCTCTTTCATCCCTGTGGCTTTTGAAAATAACTAATGAGTATTTAATTCAAATGTAAGTGTGACGAGACTAGTTTGCTTAATATGTAATGAGGAGATATGCAGGTGTTTTCCAACATAAACTTTATTAAAAGCAAACATCGTGCACGCCTCACAGACAGCTTATGATCCTGTGTAAAGATGAAGGTGACGGCGTACAGCCCTGATGTGCAGAAGCTGTGCGCTGAGGTTCAGGAGCAGAAATCCCATTAACCAAGTATGATAAATATTTTAATTGCCTATTATTTTGCATACATTAATATTTTTTTCAAATTGACAGCTGACTGCACGCACTAGTAAAAGGATGACTGCACACAAAGAAAGGACGCCGTTTTTGTTTACTGCCGGTAGATCAGTTCTGCGTTTTTTTCATAAACATTTAGAACTCAAATAGACATTGAGTACTTTACTTAAAAGTATCTTTCAACCGAACTTATTTTTTTCAAAAGTTTAAAATGTTTTTGTTGCATGCAGAAATGTAGTTTTATTTTCTCTGCAGTCGTTCATTGATTTCATAAATGTAACACATTATATGCAGTGTTATTTCATTTTAAATGTCAAAAGGGTTTTTGTGGCTCCCAGTGTTTTCTTTACTGTGGGAAACTCCAAATGGGTCCAAATGGCTCTTTGAGTGGTAAAGGTTGCCGACCCCTGGGTTAGGGTATGTATGTACTATGTATGTAATTACAGTTACACAGTGTCTTACATTGTACTTAAAGTGTAACTAAACCCCTGGTCAGAGCCTAACTCCACCCACTCACAAGATTTGAAAAATGCTGGACAAGTAGGCAGAGCCCAGCAATGACAGAGGGGACGAACCGAGGGCGGAGCTCAGCGGGGGCGTGAACCTGAGACCCGCAGTGACGGATTGATTGACAGCAGCTGTCAGACTCGCAAAGATGTAGACTTGAAGGAAGCTAGTAGCTTTGCCACGGAGCGGTCCTTCTAAGTGGAGGACATTTCTGTGCATACAGGGCTAGAGCCTTATCAGTTTGTGCCACTGGCTCAAACTGCGGTCTCAACAACTCCCAAAGTTAAAGAGCGAAGTCTTGCAGCACAAGAGAGAATGGGGCCAGTGATAAAACGTTAGCATTGTCTAATTTAGGCTAATGCTTAGCAAATGCTAACAAAGTTTCAGAAATTGCAAACCTATGCATTTAGTTTGATTTCGGTAATTAGTGTTAATTACACACAAAACAGAGATTTCAAGTCTCCCTCTACAACTGTTAAAAAACTCTTGTCTTGCAGCTCACTGGTCCTGGGAGAGAATGTGTTATAGAGAGATACTCAAGGTATAGCTATGAAATAAGACCAGTGTCAAGTTCAGTTAATTTAATAAGTATTATGCAAAAAAGATACAACTCTAACCAAATATAATATTTACATCCCAACAAAGTAGTAATAAACATTGTTTCTCATGTTGTAGGTAATGCACAGGTGTGACAGGTTGGTGAGTTGGCTGCATAACAGTCCATCCAGACTTTGAGGCAGTAGCACTAAACCCCTGTGTTACAGGCTCTAACACTTGTATTGTAGTGTTACACTTATCTTCAGCTTTTTGGTGAGACGTGGTTAAACAGGTTAGTTCCAGGAAGAAGAGAGCAATGTTTTTATAAATAAGTAAATTTAATGTTTTACCCTCCACTTACAACATACTGTACATGTGCACCAGCTCTTTCAGCGGTTATAGACACTTGTCTGCTGCAGTGTGGTCAGGTGGAGCTGGGGATACCTGGGCCAGCAGGTACAGGTCATACCTCCTTGTGCTGTCCTCACAGAGAATTCCAATACTGAATTTATAAATATAGTCTGTATATAAAAAATTTAAATATGAAGACACAGTTACACCTGAAGTTACACACAAAACAATTTAACAGTTTAAAAACAGGCATTATAAAATCAGCTATACAACTCAAAATGAACATGAATCAACATTTACAAAAGAATGTCTAAATGACACCCTTTTTGCAAACTGCCTTTACATAATTCTTATATTCTTTAGAGATTGTTCTGACAGTAAGCATTTTAAATTGATATAATATTTTATATATACACACTTAATTTAAATAAAAAATAAATGTCATAGTAAATTCTCATACATTATTTCAAGGCAGGTCCAAACTTTGTAAATCGTGCACAGTCAGGACAGAGGCTTTTTACTTTGTGTTTGAAAGTCACTGTCAGTTGCACTTATTGGAGCGAAGATGGTGAAATGCAAGAGCCAAACTTAAACAGGCTGATCATAACTTCATGAGCTGTTCCAAAATTTTTAAGAATCTTGAGTGTGTTCAACAGTGTATTAGTGTTTACATTAGTCTAAATGTAGTCAGCAAAGTAAAGCCAAGTCTCAGAAACTATAGAGCTAACTGCAGTTTTCAGAGTCTGAATCCAAGATGATAGACAGCAGCAAACTTGAAGGATGAAGTGTCTTCAACACTGAAGTGACGCAGGAACAGTCACCATGTCCTGAAAATAAAATAAACATATGAACATGATTTTATTTCTTAAATTAGACCATTTTAATGACAATAAAATGAGATTATCACACACCTCATGTGTTCTTGTTAGAGTATTTAAAACAAGTATTGCACTATAACAGTAAAACAAACAAAACAAACTAAAGAATGGGAATAAATGCATTACCTTCAGCAGTGGATACCTCACACCGTTTCCTCATTATTGGAGTAGAGCTAGTCCTGGGACACTCTGGCAGCTCCATCAGTGTCTGTGTCATGACACACTCCTATTAGGCGTTCTGGCCTGGGTGGCTGCAAAAAAGAGTTTAACAAATGATTTGTTATCTTGAGAATATGATGAGACCCACACATCTGGGTCCACAACTCACAAAAACTGCACAATCCCTAAAAGATGCTCTGCCTTTGCACAATCAGCCTTTTCATTTCAAACCATCAAACAATGGAATCAGATCCTAGACAGTCTGAAATTCTAAATCTGTACAAAGCATATATTTTCTTGTGAGATTATCGTTTTTGTACATGGTGCCTGAGAAATAAAGAATAAATAAAAATTAAACATACAAAAGCTTCACAGTATTCAAACTCACCTTTCCTTTTCCTGATAGGCTTCACATTTGCCTGCACACCTGCAGATCTGCAGCGACTGGTTCAGGCTGGCACCCAGTTTCTCTGGTCATCTTAGGCAAAACAAAAGATTTGAGTTATTATTTACAATTACAGTATTATATTAATTAATTTTAGAGATTTTAAAATGTTTATAAAGGATATTAATAACACAAATATTCTCATTACTATTACTGTATATCCTCCGTGAAAGCACTAGTCTTTTAATCCGTGTGTACTGTCACTAGGTCGGTCTGGTTGCCTGCAGCCTGCGATACACTGTCTCCTCTGCAGCTCCAGCTCTGCTCGGTTTACCCCAAGCCTCTCCCATGGAACCTCTAAAATGGTCCTTGTGTAAGGGCGCCGCCATACAGTGATTTTACAGTGAAATACAGCGATATACCTCCGTCCACCAGAGGGCAGGCTCCAAAAGCGGAAATATAAGGAGAAACCCAATGGCGACTTTACAAGAGTAAAACTCATGTTTACAGCCTGGTACAAAAGATGGCTCCGGTCTCTAGAGCTAAGTTTTTACTACATGACAACTCTGGGGGGGGTGAATTTTTGATTAATGTTTGTTTATGCTATCTAAAAACTATTGTTTTACTATGGAAAAAGCCCGGATGTAACGGCCATTTTATTGCCCATTCGTAATGACAATATTGGTGAATAGGGGACCAATGGGCGGATATCATCCATATTTATACAATCTATGGTTTACCCCGAGGAGCAGCGATAAACAACGTACACTGATGGTGCGCGCTTTCGCGTTCAATCTAATTAGCAAAGCTAATAAGAAATAGCCTCAAAGTCAGGGCAAAAAAATGGCGATTACATCCGGACATTTCAGACTCCTTCGTCAGAGGATGTTACTAAAATGGGCAAAGGGAGTGTTGCATCGTAAGCCCGTGGGAGGGCTGTTTGCGCTGCCATCTCATTAGAGCTAGGTTACCGGGACATGACGAAGGATTAAAGGACTCACAACTCAGACATTATCTGCACAATCACACAAGAGAGCAGCGGCCATTTTATTAGTGATTGCACACCTGTGTATGTTTACTCCACCCATTTCTTGATTATAGTCAATTAGAGAACATATACAATTACATAAGTCAACACCCCCACTTGTTCTTAAATTTACAGAATATAAACACAGTGCATCACATACATGCATTTAGATAATTCTTCATACTCCAAATAAAAAACACAGAAATTTATCCATTTTAGCTTTAGACACAGGTTTTGTTAAAATGTCTGCCACCATATCAACTGTAGGACAATAATGAAGAATTATTTTGCCATCATTCAGTACAGATCGAACAAAATGATACTTGATGTCAATATGCTTACTCCTTTGTCTACACACTGGATTCTTTGTAAGTGCAATAGCACCCTGATTGTCCTCAAAAATAGTCACTGGTGCATATTCAAGTACATTGTCCATTCCATTGATTAGATTGGTTAGATACAAGCTTTCTTGCGCAGTAGCTGATAAAGCCATATATTCGGCTTCACATGTGGATAAAGCAACGGTTTGTTGTTTCTTGGACTTCCAAGAAATAACAGGCCCATTCTTAGACAAACTGAAACAGTATCCAGTAATACTATGCCTGTCATTCAAGTCTGCTGCCCAGTCTGCGTCGCTATAAGCCACAAGTTTAAGATCTACAGCATTTCTATTATAACATAATTCCAAGTCTGCTGTACCTTTCAAATACCTCAATACATGTTTAGCAGCCACCCAATGTTGTTCTTTTGGTGCCCTTAGATATTGTGACAATTTGCTAACAATGAAGCTCAAATCAGAACGAGTACTTGTCATTATATAGATTAAACTGCCAATCACTTCTAGATATCTCTTTAGGTCAACAGGTTCACCATCATCGTCAAATTTTACTTTGATTTCACATGGGGTTGATCTTGGTTTGCAGTGAGTCATATCAAATCTCTCCAAAATTTTTAAAATGTATCTTTCCTGATTCATTTTTACTTTACCATGTTCTTGCGTAAAGTCAATTCCTAAGAAATGTTGAAGTTTTCCCAAATCTTTAACTTTGAATTTAATTCCCAGCATTTCCTTCACATCTCTGATTATTTGATCATTACTCGCTGCAATGAGAAGATCATCAACCCAAATAATTAGTATAACTCTTTCTTTGTCAGTTTGTTTACAGTAAACACAATAATCTGCTGAATTTTGAACAAAATTATTTTCAATTAAGAAATCATGCTCTTGCAATCTTGTTCCAATTTCGTCCTGATTGTTTCAGACCATACAGTGATTTATTGAGCTTACATACCAATTCTTCTCCTGTTTTTGACTCGACTTCAAATCTTTCAGGTTACTTCATATAAATTTCACAATCTATAGGAGCATGCAAATATGCAGTTTTAACATCCATCTGATGTAAATTCAAATCATATTGTGCTGCAAGCTGCATCAAAACACGCACTGAAGTTATATCGGCAGTAGGTGAAAATGTCTCATTATAATCAATACCTGCCACTTGACTATAACCCTTTGCCACATACCTGGCTTTATATATTCTCCCATCAAGATTTTCTTTTATAGCATAAACCCATCTCCCCCCTACTGCCTGTTTACCTTCTGGTAGAGTTGTTAATGTGAAAGTGTTATTCTCTTTCAGAGAGTTCATCTCATCCTCCATAGCTTCAACCCACTGCTCTGATTTTAAAGAGCCCAAAGCTTCCTTCAGTGTCCGGGGAGCATCACATGCAACACGATAGCAATAGTCAATAGTCAATGGCTGATTTGCATCATCTTTAACTTCATAATCATAATCTGCAAAGTACTGAGGGGGTCTTCTTTCTCTTTTTGGATATCTAGTACCTGGATCACTCTCTTTTTCACCCTTTGTACTGACTTCACCTTCAACTTTCATTTCTTGTGGAATTACTTTAGTCCTGTCTAGTTGTGGTACTAAGGTTTCAACCTCCTTCCGATATTCCAAATATTCATCCACATCCTCCACTGTCTGAGTATCTCTTTCATTTGTACTTTTTGTGACAAACTTCACCAGTCTACTCTTAAGTACTCTCCCTGTGTCTGGATAGAAAACAAGATAAGCAGGGCTATTTTTGTCATAACCGACAAATATACCCTTGTCACATCGCGCATCCAACTTTTTCTTGTTATACTTGTATGCATAGCACTCTAACCCAAACGCTCTCATTTTGGATAGATCAGGCTTCTTTCCAGTTCCCTGTCAAAAGCTACACTCGATGCTGCGTAGCATTACGCTATGGGGAACATTCTTTGTGTGACCGGTTGTGAAGCACGTGTGTCAAACACGCCAAGAATTGGCTTATAATACCTCTGTTGGTGACGCAGCTCATCAGCGGCAGCTGTGTGATTGCGCGCACCTGAACAGAGGGTATAATAACACATGACGCGGGAGCGTCTTCAGGTTTCTTTGTCTTCAGATCGCATTGTGTGAAGTGTGAGCAAACCTACTCTCTGTGCCAGTACGAAAATATATATATAAAATAATAAATACAAAAGTATCATGGCTGGGTTCAGTAAGAAATGTGTTCCTCCGTAACAGAGGCACATTGCTGACGATGATCAGCATGAATTTTGTTTTGAGTGTTGATCTGGCTGAGGCGCAGGGATCAGATCCTATGTCCCTCGCGCTCTCACCAGATGAGGCAGACACCGACTCTGTGCTCGGGCGGGCGCGCTCCAGCGCTTCCCATGAGCACGTCGATGAAGCCTCATCCCTGGCTTCTAGGGGCGCCGCAGCCTCGGAGTGCTCTTCCCGCTCTGACGCGTGGCGTTTGAGGAGCTGCTCATGGTGGTTACAGGAGCAGTGGCGAGGCTGGGTGTTGGGTGGCCTCGGGGGCAGGGCACCCCTAAATTATTTTGGGTTGCCCTGCTCCTGAGGCCACTCAGTATTCAGTTTAGAGTATTTAATACTCTGAACTGGATGACAGGTTTCTGTCAGGTGGCCAGGGGGAGGGATCACAGCGGCGGTCTCTCCTTCTTCGGGACCTCCATGAGGAGCTGGCACGCTCATGGAATAAGCCCTATTCGTCCGTGTTTTTGTGCCTTCGACGTCGATTTATTCGACTATCGTGGGCGCACAGGTGCGGGGCTATGGGTCGATGCCCCAGGTGGAAGAGACGCCTGCGGGCTATCTCTCCCCCGGGACATCGTCCTCCCTAAGAAAGCCTACACTCCCCAACAAGCCATGCCGGTTCACGTCATCACTGGTGGGGAAGGCTTTCCAGGCAGCGGGTCAGGCTGGTGCAGCACTGCACACCATGGCGGTTTTGCAGGCATACCAGGCTGAGCTGCTCAAAGATTTGAGCACAGGGGGTTCTGTGGACGAGGACGCATTTTCTGAGCTACGCCGTGCCACAGACCTCTCTCTCAGTGCAACTAAGCAGACGGCCGCGCTATTGGGCGCTCCATGTCTGCTTTGTCGACGGAAAGACATCTGTGGCTTAACCACGGGCATCAAAGAGAAGGACCGCGCCTTCCTCCTGGATGCACCCATCTCGCCTTCCGGTCTTTTTGGCAACGTGGTCGACTCCGTCGCCACTAAGTTCCGCGAGGCTAAACGCTACGAGGAGGTGTTTGTGAGGTTCCTTCCTCGCCGTGCTCAGCAGCCGGGACCGTCGGCCACCCTGTCCCGGCCAGGTCCAGCCCCTTCCAGAGAAAAGCGGGCTGCCCAGAAGGAGAGTGTGGCGAATCGTGCCCCCCCCCTCGTAAGGACTGGGGAGCGGATTGCTCGCGCTGAAATTGGCGCGCCCATGGCCGCGGGGGCGTGCTCCCACCGGGTGGGGCGCAACAAAATCCAAGAGAGTCTAAAGACTCCATGTCGACACCCTCAGGAGTCTGCTGTTTTTTTCTCCGCCGCCACTGGCATTCGGGAGCAGCAGTCTCCAGCGCAATTGTAAGTGTCCGGCCGTCTCCTGCCTTGGTTCAGGACGGCGGGTGTCTTACATCCCCCCCCAAAAACCGACGTGCCAAAACTACTGCCCTTTTCGGAGAAACTGGCAGCATGGATGCTCCTGCCAAATATCTCCCCGCGGTAATAAGGATCAGGCGCCAAAGGCTACAGACTTCAGTTCGCCAATCGTCCTCCGCGTTTCAACGGCGTGGTCTCCACTTCCGTGAAACCGAACGAGCATGTATTGACACAGGAACTGCAGGTTCTGCTGGACAAAGGGGCCATAGAACGTGTTCCCCACCAGACAGACAATCCGGGTTTTACAGCCGGTATTTTCTAGTTCGAAAAGATGGGGGCTGCGCCCGATTTTAGACCGCGGGTTAAACCGCTACCTCAAAGCATTAAAATTCAAAATGCTCACAATAAAAATGATTGTGTCCCAGATCCGATTAAGCGACTGGTTTGTCACCATCGATCTAAAGGATTTTCACATAGAAATCCTGCCACAGCACAGAAAGTTCCTGAGGTTCGCTTTGGGGCCGCGTACCAGCATCGGGTTCTTCCGCTCGCCTGGCCTTGTCACCCGTACATATACAAAATGCATGAATGCATCCTTGGCTCCTTTGCGACTCCAGGGCATCCGCATTTTGAATTACATAGACGACTGGCTGATATTAGCTCAGTCTCAGGAGCTAGTGCTTCGACATCGGACGTCGTCTAGCTCATCTCGACTCTCTAGGCTTGAGACTCAACGCCGAGAAGAGCGTTCTCTCGGCCGCTCAGAGGACAACATATCTAGGGGTTGTTTGGGACTCAACCGAGATGCAGGCACATCTGTCTCCTGCACGTGTCGGGTCCATTCTAACTACCCTGAAAGCTATCAGGCTAGGCCAGGAAGTGACTGTGCACTTCTTTCAAAGAATATTGGGTCTCATGGCATCTGCATCCACGGTAATTCCTTTGGGCCTTCTGCACATGAGACCGTTTCAGCTGTGGCTCAGAGCCAGGGGTTTCATCCAAGGGCCAACCCCTGAAGCAAATAAGGGTTACGCGCCGAGGGCTTCGTACCTATCTATGTGGTTCAGACCCCAGTTTCTCACTTTGGGTCCCACCCTAGGTCCATGTTGTCGTCGCATGATGCTAATGACAGATGCATCCCTCACGGGCTGGGCGCGGTCTTAGATGGCCGTCCAGCCCAAGGGATATGGAGAGGCCATCTTCTCGCATGGCACATCAATTGCCTCGAGATGAAGGCTGTATTTCTGGCCCTGAAATACTTCCTCCAGCAGCTAAGGGGCTACCATGTCCTAGTACAAGTAGACAGCACAGTGGTGGTCTCTTACATAAATCGTCAGGGCGGACTGCGTTCGTGCCGCTTGAACAAGCTAGCACAGCAGGTGCTGCTTTGGGCTCAGGACAAGTTCCTGTCCCTCAGGCGATTTATATCCCGGCGCATGAATGTGGGAGCAGATTTATTGTCCAGACAGGCTGTGACACATGGGGAGTGGGAACTCCACCCCGAGGTAGTGAGCCAAATCTGGGAAAGATTTTACGAAGCAGAGGTGGACCTCTTTGCTTCACAGCAGACAGCACAATGTCCCCTCTACTTCTCTCTGACTCCTCCAGCTCCCCTGGGTCTGGAGGCAATGGCCCATGTGTGGCCCAGACTGCGCCTTTATGCATTTCCCCCGGTGGCTCTGTTCCCGGGAGTCCTGGCGAAGGTCCGTCAACGAGGGTCGCGCCTCTTACTAGTAGCGCCCCGTTGGCCAACCAGAGTGTGGTTCTCAGACCTAATATCTCTCCTCGACGGCTCGCCATGGGCGATTCCGACCAGGAGGGATCTCCTTTCTCAGGCACAGGGGACAGTGTTTCATCCCCGGCCCGAGCTCTGGAACCTTTACGTCTGGCCCCTGAAGGGGACCATTTAAGAGATGTCGGGCTCCCAGCCCCTGTTGTAGAGACTATTCTGAGCGCTAGGTCTCCCTCTACTAGGAGAGCCTATGCCTGCAGATGGCGTGTCTTTGTTGCCTGGTGTGCTACACATCATACAGACCCAGTCCACTGCCAGATTGTTTCAGTGCTGGAGTTTCTGCAGGACAAACTGTCCTCGGGCACTAATCCTAGCACACTCAGGGTTTCGTGGCCGCCATTTCGGCTTGCCACGCCCTGATTGCGGGTTGAGACCCCAAACTAGAGCTAGAGTTCCTTCCTGGGACCTAGCTATAGTGCTGGAGGGCTTAGTAAGCACTCCTTTGAACCACTGGAGTCAGCGTCTGTCAAGTTTCTGACTCTAAAGATGGTTCTTCTGGCGCCATTACCACTCTCAAGAGGGTTGGAGATTGCAGGCTCTGTCAGTTTCGCCCTCCTGCCTAGACTTTGCTCCTGGGCTGGTCAAAGCCATTTTGCATCCTCACCCTAACTATCTTCCAAAAGTTCCATTTTCGACCTTAAATCCGGTCATTCTTGAAGCCTTCTGTCCTCCGCCATTTATAAGACCGGAGCAGGAGAGACTTCACTTACTGTGTCCAGTACGTGCCCTCCAGACTTATGTCCACCGCACTAGCCAGTGGCGTAAGTCCGAACAGCTGTTTATATGCTACGGGGGCTGCAAGCTGGGGGTTGCAGCTACCAGACAAACTATATCACGTTGGGTGAAGGATGCCATTGCCCTGGCCAATGGCGTGCGCGGTCAAACTTGCCCATTGGTGTGAGGGCTCATTCTACTAGAGGGGTTGCAGCTTCAACAGCTCTAGCAAAAGGTGCCCTCTGCAGCAAGTTTGTGATGCGGCAGGCTGGTCCTCCCGCACATTCATCAGATTCTATAGCTTGGATGTTCATGCTACTCAGGGCTTGCATGTCCTTGAGTCATCATCCCAAAATTGTGTTTGAGACCTCTTTTGTGTTTGTGCACACTTCACAACCCGAAGGGTCCAGACACTTACAGTGCGGCGGCGTTGGTATTCGTTCCCCATAGCGTAATGCTACGCAGCATCGAGTGTAGCTTTTGACAGGGAACGTCTCGGGTTACTTGACTGTAACCCTGTTCCCTTAAAAAGCGGGAACGAGATGCTGCGCTGCAATGCCGCACTGGGCGTGTCCGGGCGCTCTTCAGACAAAGTTGACCTGAAGACGCTCCCGCGTCATGTGTTATTATACCCTCTGTTCAGGTGCGCGCAATCACACAGCTGCCGCTGATGAGCTGCGTCACCAACAGAGGTATTATAAGCCAATTCTTGGCGTGTTTGACACACGTGCTTCACAACCGGTCACACAAAGAATGTTCCCCATAGCGTAATGCTACGCAGCATCTCGTTCCCGCTTTTTAAGGGAACAGGGTTACAGTCAAGTAACCCGAGACGTTATCAGGTAGTATGGAGTTTGTCCCTGACGTCTATTATAACATTGGTTTCTAATTATAGCAGCGGTTTGTACCGCATATGTCCACAACTCCTTTGGTAATTTACTCTCAATGAGCATACATCTTGCCATTTCAAACAAAGTCCTCCAAGCTCTTTCAGCTGTCCCATTTTGATGTGGTGAATAAGGAGCTGAGGTTTCATGTCTAATGGCATTCTTGCTGAGCAATGACTGAAATACGGAAGAGGTAAATTCTGTTCCATTATCTGATCTTATACATGTAATCTTACCATATGGTGCAACATCAGCAATGAATTTCTCAGTGGCTATGGCAGTGTCACTTTTGTTCTTCAAAAAATAGGTAAACACAGCTCCTGAATAGTCATCTGTGAATGCTAAGGCAAATCTGAAACCATCTTTTCCTGCTGGTTCTATAGGACCAGCCAGATCTGCATGAACAAGTGCAAACACATCTTTTGCCTTCTCATCTAGATCTCTATTTCTGTTCTGAGCAAATTTTCCTTTTACACACACTTCACATTTCAAATTGGATCTGTCAATTTTACCTCTAATTTTCATCCCTTCTGTAACATTCTCCAACTTTAACACATCATCATAATTACAATGACCCAGTATTTCATGCCATGTCTGAATATCATAGCAGGCGTTACACTCATCAATCTCATTAACAAGAGTACTCAAATAAAACAGTCTGTCATACATATGAATATCAAAAGTTGTACCATTTTTGTGAATGAGTCGGTTCTGTCCCTCTTTGAAGATTACTGTTGCTCCGTGTGAAATTGCAGCTTTGACAGAAAAGATGTCTTGAGAAAATGATGGCACATAAAGTGCCTCCGTCAATATCATGTACACAATGCTTCCATCGCTATTTCTCAAACACATTTTAGCAGTCCCCTTCTTCATCGCGATTCCACTGGCCCATTTTCCATCAGCCAGCTCCAGAATGTGGCTCTGTGGCTTGAAACTTAAATCGAAATCTACGAACTTTTCAATGTCCGTAACGATATGTTTAGTAGCTCCAGAATCCACCATGAGACCTTTCATTTCTACGCCACCAACCGGGACTTTATTCACCTGCTCCACCATAAACGCAAATGTGTGATCCTCCTTTTCGTCCACCGTTTGCTTCACTTTATCTCTCTTCCTTCGACGACAATGCACGTCTATATGTGAGGTGCTTTTACAGAAACGCGTTCCCCGCGCTCCCCAGCAACCACTGTGCACTCCGCGGCTTTGTGACCCTTCCGGCCGCAATTGTAACAGGTGAGTCTCATACACCAATTATCCCTTCCTTTAATTTTCATTATGCTGTCCTCTCCCGAACTAGCAATGCCGAACTTCTCGGTGCTTTCATAGCTCCTCAGTTTCGCTTTAAAGTCAGCAAATGTCAGTTTTTCATCACTCTGCGTAATAAAAATAGAGAATGGTTTGAAAGTATCGGGCAAACCCTTAAGAATCATGGCAGTCAATAAATCATCGCTCAAAGTCTCTCCCGCATTCCGCAATGCTGTAATTGCAGTCTCTGAACGAATAATGTAATCTGTAACTGTTTCATTTACACCTTTCTGAAGAGATGTCAACTCCGTATACAAACTTATCACACGTGGCTTCCCCTTACCAGCGTAGTGATCTCTCAAAATCTGTAATGCCTTTCTGCCATCATCCACAGCCTCTCTCATCTTGTCATCTAATAATTGGATCAGAAATGCATATACCTCTTCATTTTTACTGTCGTCTCTCTCCTCCGCACCCTCTTCATTCACGGCCGGGGCTTCACTCAATATGACGGATTTCAAACCCAGAAGACGAGGATGTGCCAGGAACTTGGTTTCCCACAGTTCGTAATTCTTTTCCTCTCCGTCGAAACATAAACGATTCCATCGGTTCCCAAACTCTTTACTGGGCCCATAACCTGTTGGCGCTGCCATCTCAATAAGAGCTAGGTTACCGGGACATGACGAAGGATTAAAGGACTCACAACTCAGACATTATCTGGCGTTTAGACTGCACACTCACACAAGAGAGCAGCGGCCATTTTATTAGTGATTGCACACCTGTGTATGTTTACTCCACCCATTTCTTGATTATAGTCAATTAGAGAACATATACAATTACATAAGTCAACAAGGGCATTATGAGCGCGTGCGTGGGTAATTACGCCCACTCCGCTCTAGCCGAGGCTAAGGCAATTGCTAACCTGTTGCTAACACCAGGCTAACGCAAGTGGAGCTTCCCACCCGAGATTTATGACCACACTATGTATCTCTCTATAATATGTTATATAGTTAACAAGGCTTTCGAATAATGCTTGTGGTATGTAGCTATAATATAGCATGCTAATCTAACTTTTTCTATTGTAGTTTAAAATATGGAAAAGGTCACTGTTCAAATTGCTCACTCTCAAGAGCCCACTGCCCAGACAAGTGCAGTTACACATTACTTTGGAGACTATATTTTACTTAGTTACAGCCACGTTATACATAACTCTCTCTTGTAGTTTTCACGATGGACCTGCCCTCTGCTTCTGCCTTCTGCACCTGGAAACATCTGTTAAAACATCTGCAGCAGTTTTTTGTAGTTTTTGATTTTATACCACTAGATGGTAGATTAAATTATAAGTAAGGCTTATATACTTAAAGCAGAAAAAAAGTTTGTTTAAAACTGTAAAAAAACATATGATACAATACATTTCATTGAAAATAAAAAAGTGCAAATGAATTGTAAACTGTTTTTTTTTTTTTTTTAATGCTCGTGTGTAAAAGGTGTCACATATTTGTGATGCAGTTCCAAAAGGTTTGAGAAGCAACAAACGAAGCCTTGTCCCATCAGGTTGTAAGGATGAAGGTGGACGTGGCGAGGATGTGATGAGGAGTTTAAAATGACTGCTGCAGGACGGGACCCTGTGGAAAGTCAGACAAAAAAATAAATGAATCACAAATCAAATTCAAGTTGGCCTGTCTTGGTTGAAAGCCCACTCACCACAACAAGGTGCAGGCCTTGAGTGGGAATATATAACTGTTAAATAAAATGCACATCCAGAAACAGGACATAAGGATTAAAAATAATAGAACAAGACAATACAGAACATGTAAAAATACAATGAACTAGGGTAGGCATGTAAGCGAACTTTCACGCCCACAGAGAAACATAACAGAGGAAATTATTCTGCCAGCTCTATTAAAAACAAATCCTGTTATCAGACATATTCCACCAACGATGTAAACTATTGCACACACAGGCTCTCTGAAATGTACTTAGGCCCCGTTCATGCAGGCTCTAAGACATATAGAAAATGGTCTAATCAAGTTCAATTCATTTCCCATTTAAGGTTTGGATGGCCACAAATGTACATGACATACATAATATTTACACTTTGACACTCAACACTGTCATTTGACGCATTATTAACATTCTCAACCTTTCAACCAACATACCTGCCGTGATCGTCTAGGCTTTGGATGTTTGTCTTTTGAAAAAAAGAAATTGGTGTGCACAGCTGTGCTTGTCGAGCAAGTCAAGTCCTTCCCTGTTAAAACAGATATAAAGAAAAGACATTATAGGGCATTGTAGCTACTTTATTTAATTTATTTATTGTAGAATCACAGTTGTACATATTTTTTATTTGGAGCATTCCTGTATCAACGAGTTGACAAAAGTAATAGTAATCTATGGCCGCACCCCTCACCGGAAGCAGTCTGTATCAGTACTTTCACACTATGTTCACTGGTTCTAACTTGTTTCAACAGGTGAGTGAGTAGGTGTCTAATCTAGGTGCAATGTAGCAAAGTGAGCAAATAAGTGTAAAAAGAGTGCATCTCAATAAAAAAATACTAACAAATTGATAGACTAAATAGATTAGAAAAACAGCTTTCAGTCAGTCTGCCGTTTCTTTTCGAGCTTCCAAATAATGGAATATTATTCCAACTACCATCAGAAAAATTAATTTAACTGGATTAATTCACTCTCTTTCAAAAATGTGGCTTTTCAGATCAGACTTGTCAGTATTAAACCCCTCTGTGCCCTGCTGTTTTAACAACTTCTGTTTCTCTTTGCTTAATAAGATGTCTGTAGTGTAACTAAAGCATGTTTTCTATTCGTCCTTTTAATTTTGAATTATTTTTTTGTATTTTATTTGTCTCCCTAATGGCCTGCATGTAATTACCGTATTTTTCGCACCATAAGACGCACCTGACCATAAGACGCACCTGGTTTTTAGAGGAAAAAAATAGGAAAAAAAATATTCTGAACCAAATAGTGTAATAAAATATTTAATAAAGTATAACAGAATAATATTTGAATTATATGACTGGAGTGAAGGGCATGCGCACTGCTGTGTACTGTAACACCGCCTACTACATGCTATCCTCCAATAGCATACGGCGGTGACACAGTACAGCAGCATCGAGCCTTCCTGCACACATCGGCTTCCGTGGGAAGGTGAGAGGACCCGCTGCCGCTCTGCCACTACGGACCATGAGTCGAGTTGAAGAGCGGCAGCGGTGAGGGAATAAGATATGGTCCGAATACCGTAATATGAGTATTCTGACCATAAGAGGCGCTTTCACTTTTCCTCCCACTATTTGGTGAAGAAAAAGTGCGTCTTATGGTGCGAAAAATACGGTAATGATGTTTCTGATAAAGCTGCTGCTCGCTTGTGACTCACTGTGCAGTTCTACAATAACCCATGTAGACTAATGTTATTATACAGTTGTACTGTTGGTCAGTATGTATTGTCCTTGTAATAAAGATGACACAAAGCTTTGGGTACCCTCAAATCAGTGCAGAAGCAATCCGTCTCAAAGTGTTGACTGCAAAACCGGCTGGAAGAGATAGGAGTCCAGTTCTGTCTTCTCATCTTCAACACCCACTGGTCCAGTCTGTCTGGATCACCTAGAGGAAAACTTAAACATACAAAAACACATTAGGTGTTAGTATGACCTTAAAAGGTTACCAAACTTGTACTGTACATATAGTGTTACAATAACAACTGCAGGTTAGGGTAGATAACAACAGGGCTTCACATAAACAAAATATCATGGTCATAAGCTTATAATGATTTCTCTTAGACTAAGTGACTAAAAAAAGATTATGTTTTAGCATAAGCTATGTACATATGTTTAAATTGACAATTTTTTTAAGCCCAGATTTATAAATATTAAAATAGTAGTTTATATCTTAGATGTATTGAATGTAACTGAAAAGTGTTAACAGCACTAGGTACTACATTGAAGGTACTAGGTACAGTTGTCATACTTTATAACACACTCTGAGGGCAGTTCAATATAAGAACAACAGAGCTCCCAGAGACACCCTCTACACGTCCTAAACGGAGAAATACACATAACACTAGCACAATCTTCTGTGCAATTACGATTTAATTGGAAAAGTTCATTCGTAATTTTTTTGCGAGATAATCTTACATTATCTCGTACATAATGATAGCACGTTATTTTCAAAATTCATTAGCGGTGGGCTTCAGAGCATTGACGGTAGCCTAGCGTATGCGTAGTGCACCCGGTGAATAATGCAGGTTTACCAAGTTGCGCTCATTTGCACGTTATATGTCAAAGCCATAACATCCTTAATTCGATCACTTAAAAAGATATTACAGCTATCATGAATAAATCTATTGTTTTGATGTTAAACTATGTTTAATAGCCATGTACGCAATGCAAATAGTGTTTGGATTTGAGCAAGAAATGACATGATATATTGTATATCTGGATCTATTTTTTAAAGCAAAGCCAGTAAAAATAAATTTCAAACTCTACCTTAACAGTATTATGATTAACATCTAATTCTAAATTGCCGTACTCTATGTAATTTTGATGGGGAAAAGTTGGTAGCTAGATTCAAAGATTCAAGATTCAAAGTGTTTATTGTCATGTGTACAGACAGAAAGCATGTTTCCCTATACAATGAAATTCTTACTTTGCCGTCCACAGTAAAATGTCACACAATTAAGTAAAAAAAAAAAAAAAAAAATAAGACAAATATACAAGTAATAATAATGACACAAAGTATACCAAAAAAAAAAAATACAAAAAGTGTAAAGTGTAGTAAGGTGAGGTAGTGCAGTTGTGATGGTGTAAAGTGACGTGTAAAGTAAAGTGACGGTGTAAAGTAAAGTGAGGTAGTGCAGTAGGTAAACAATTGTTCATGTAATGTTGTGATTGTGATTGTAGACTCCTATCTGCTGTTTAGGAGTCTTATGGCAGAGGGAAAGAATGAGTTCTTCATTCTGGAAGTCCTGCATTTCACACTTCTGAACCTCCGTCCTGAG
Source organism: Perccottus glenii (assembly GCA_024416835.2). Lineage (NCBI taxonomy): Eukaryota > Metazoa > Chordata > Actinopteri > Gobiiformes > Odontobutidae > Perccottus > Perccottus glenii. The sequence goes on along the minus strand of CM044565.2, from coordinate 3,624,152 downwards.
GGTAGAAGTGTGAACAGACCATGTTGGGGGTGGGAGGGTCTTTGAGGATGGAAGCAGCTCTTCTGTGGACTCTGCGATGGTAGATGCTCTGCAGAGAGGGCAGTGGAGTCCTGGTGATCTTCTGCGCAGTCTTCACCACTCTCTGCAGGCGTTTGCGGTCCATGACAGAAGTGCTGCCGTACCACACAGTGATGCAGCTGGTCAGGACACTCTCAATGGTGCAGCTGTAGAAGTTGCTGAGGATCTTGGGCGACATGCCAAACTTCCTCAGCCTCCTCAGAAAATACAGCCGCTGTTGAGCCTTCTTGACCAGCTGTGTGATGTGAGGTGTCCAAGTGAGGTCCTCATTGATGTGGACACCCAAGTATTTGAAGTTGCTCACCCTCTCCACTTCAAGTTCCCGGATGAACAGTGGCTGAGGCTCCCTCCTCATGTCCACTATCATCTCCTTTGTCTTGTCCGTGTTGAGGGTGAGGTTGTTGTCTTCACACCATGACACCAGACTGGCCACCTCCCTCCTGTAAGCTGCCTCGTCACCGCCAGCGATGCGTCCTATCACTGCGGTGTCGTCAGCAAACTTCAGGATGATGTTGTCCTTGTGAGAGGCGACACAGTCGTAGGTGTACAGGGTGTAGAGGATGGGGCTGAGTACACAGCCCTGTGGAGTACCAATGTTTGTGATGGTGCTGGCTGAAGTCCTATTACCAATCCTGACAGACTGAGGCCTGCCAGTCAGGAAATCTAGGAGCCAGTCACAGAGGGTGGGGTGCAAACCAAGTGTGGACAGTTTGTGGGTGAGTTTGTGTGGGATGACCGTGTTGAAGGCGGAGCTGTAATCTATAAAAGTATCCGTAGGTATGAGTCCTTGTTCTCCAGGTGTGACAGGGAGTAGTGGGACGGCAGTAGCGATAGCATCCGAGGTAGATCTGTTGGGCGGTAGGCATACTGCAGGGGTCAATGGTGTCGGTATGCTGCTCTGAATGTGGGCCAGCACCACTCTCTCGAAACACTTCATAATGATTGGAGTGAGTGCCACTGGCCTGTAGTCATTCAGGCAGGTGGGTGGGTTCTTCTTGGGCAGGGGACGATGGTCGTGGTCTTGAAGCATGATGGTACAATGCGCTGGCTGAGGGAGAGGTTGAAGATTGAGGTGAAAACATCAACCAGCTCGTTGGCACATGCTCTGAGGGCCCGCCCAGGAATGTTGTCTGGTCCTGCTGCTTTGCGGGGGTTGATCTTCCTCAGAGCTCTGTGTACCTGTGTTGTTGAGATGGTTGGTGGAGGGGAGGGGGGTTGGGTGAACCAGGTGTGTGTGAGCTCCCTCTCTGCAGTGTTGCTGGGAGCCTCAAAGCGGGCGTAGAAATTGTTGAGGTCATCCGGCAGGCTGTCTGTTGTGGCGATGTTGTTGGTGGTGGTCCTGTAGTCTGTGATGTGCTGCAGGCCTTGCCACATCCGCCCTGAATCCGCAGTAGAGTAGAAGCTGTCCAGCTTCTCTCTGTACTGCCTCTTAGCTAGGCTAAGTAGCTGAGTAATGCTATATATTTACCCGCTTAAGAGCTCTTAAAACCAGCCATAAAACCAAGAAAATTGTATTACTCACCGAAAAAACTGAAGACCACACTTCTTGGAGAGTCTGTTAGTACAGCCAACAGCACAGCAAGCCATTTCAACAACGTTCTTCTCAAATACTCAGAGAACAGCCGACAGTCAAGTACAGAAGCCTAACACACCCTAGCTCCGCGCAGCTCCTAGCAGCTAACTAGCCACTTACTACACTTTTCAGATAGCATAAACGGACGTAATAATCAAAAATTCACCCCAGAGTTGTCACATAGTAAAAACTTAGCTCTAGAGACAGGAGCCATCTTTTGTACCAGGCTGTAAACATGATTTTTACACCTGTAAAGTCGTCATTGGGTTTCTCCTTATATTTCCGCTTTTGGAGCCTGCCCTCTGGTGGACGGCTGTATATCGCTGGATTTTGCGGTAAATCTCCGTATGGCGGCGCCCTTACGCAACGACCATTTGAGAGGTACCATGGGAGAGGCTTGCACTGTGTTACACGAGTCATGAGATGTTCATGTTCAGTCAAGTCCAGAGTCATGAGCCAGTGACAGGTCTTTAGTGCCAAGGGATGCATCTCTGCTACAAGTACAACAGAGTGCTGCCCGTGTACGAGAAATAACTAACGGAATATTGAGTGAAAGAGTAAAGCTAGATGTCTGTGTGTACTGGGCCACAGTATCAACACGCAGCAGCCCTCATTAGCGCGTTAGCCCGGTATCAGGAGTAGCTGAAGCTAACGTTTAGCATACTTTACCTAACTAGCAACAAAATTGATTAATTGACTTTAGCTTTACTGGGAAGAAACATAAATTGTGTTTCAAAATGTATGTTCACTCACCTCAAGACGCTGCTGCGGTGGTGGGAATCCATGCAGGAGCAGCGTTAGGCGCTGTGTTGCTTTTATATTTATTGTTTTGAGAAGCACATTTACACCTCCATTGCGTTGGAGAAGCAATCCCGCTTAAAATGCCGCTGCAAACTCCAGCTCTCAGCAGGAACTCATGGTGTTCCAGGCCAAGTGCACACAAACACTGGAGCCTAATTTCCAACTCAACTGGAAAGCAATGCAGTCCAGCAGTGCTGTTGCAACCAGCAACACTACAAGTACATGCTAATATAGCTAGCCTGATGTTTTCAACACCCGCCACTATGGGAACAAGATGTTTTTATACCAGGGGCGTGAGCCAATGCCAAGGGTGTGGTGGGGTCGTGCCAGGGGCGTGGGTAGAGAGCCGTTAGTCGAGCCAGTAATCGTCACACAAGGAAACAAATTTAAATCTAAAAATTCAACTGCAGTAACCACCGTTCAACCTGAGGAGGGCAGCACTTAGACGGTTTTACACCATAAAATGTAAAATTAATGTACTTTATACTCAAATGTCAAAACTTTTACTCAGATCAGTGAACTGCACTAATAAGGCCCCATTCTTACAGATCATTAACTAAAAAAAGTTGGTTTAGGGTTTAGTTACTCTTTAATGAGGTAGATACAATGTGTCAAGTGTAGTGTCAAATAAAGTGTTACCGGCATGCCTTGAAATAAGATATTTACTTTCACATGTCCTCTCAGTCCCTTTGTGGCCTTCGGGACGGTGCTATGTTTTACCATATTGTAAAACAAAAATTCGAAAATCTTTTTTTCAGTTCTAAATTCTCAGTAGTCTTTTTTTTTTTACTTGAGTATTTTTTCATCTTTTTTATATCATATTTCATATATTTATTCAATTCAGTTGTGATTGCTAAGAGCACTGAGTTGTGTGACTATCATGTAATTGTACTTCCTTCAACTAAAACAAAGGGAAAAAAATTAGTTGTCATCATTTCTTAGTTATTATGCTATTATTTTACTGGTCTGGCCCACTTCAGATCAAATTGGGCTGTATTTAGCCCCTGAACTAAAATGACTTTGACACCCCAGAGATACTGTGGAGATACTTCTTAAAATGCATTTATGTTATAGTATTTCAGGTGGCACAATATTTATGCCTTGCATGTTGACATAAGTAAATTCTTAACTACAAAAAAAATATCTTTCAGCTCGATGTATGTGTGATGTCGTTGGCAAATTACAGACACTACTCTGTTTGTGAATGAGTGATGTTATGAAATGTGTAGTGACTGTTACCATGCGCTGATGCTGGTGTTAGGTGTCTGCGTGTGTTTTATAGATGTACACTGTAGTAAATGCTTGGAGCTGTATAGTGCCAATTTTGAGTGTGTTATGAACGTTTGGCTGCTCTGTGAACATTTGTAATTGATCTTAATTGAGCTCTGTTTGTTTCTTGTGGTGCTTGAGCAGGACTAATAGCAAACGGCTGTTGTTGTGAGCTTGTTAATTACTGCTGCTGTGTGTAAATGTCTCACTGTTCTTTTCTCTTTTTATCCCTTCATTATAAGAGTACGCCTCAGACCTGAATGACCACCACAGCCCTTCGTCCATTCCCATCTGCCCCAGTCCCAGAGTCTTCACTGGCTGCCCTGTTCCCACTGTGCCTGCAGCCGGCCAATCAGTGCCCCACATTCAGACTCCTCTCTCTGACCCCAGCCAACCACAGGCTCCTCTGCAGGTGGCAAAGGAGTGTCCACAGAGCTCCAAGCCGCCTAGTGGCTCCCGGTCTGGTACACGAGGCTCTGGCAGCGTCAGCTCTGCTGTCAACAGGAACAACAAACACTTGCTCTCTGCTGCCAGCGGGGGGCGCCCTTTCACCAAGGATCTCAAGAAGTGGCGCAAGAAAAACACCAACGGATGGCGGCCAGTCGGTCTGCCCTTTCAGAAGGAGGTTTTCTCTGTGGTACGGTATAATAGCACACCTAATAATAAAAATAAATATATATAAATAATATTAATGTCTCACAAAAGGAAGTATATTATATTGATTAAAGTCACACTGTGAAATTCCCTAAACTAAACATTGCATCAGTTTTGCATTCTGGCAATAATCTGGCATCATAAAATGCAATTCACTGATTAATGTGGTAAATTACATACCTGCTCTCAAAGATCAAATCTGCTACACACATTTTTAACAAAAAGTTCCTACAACATAAAATAAAAAGTAACTATATACTATAAATATAAAAGTAAATATTGTTATTGAAGTATCACTAACAATATTAAGTTGTTCCTCAAAATGATGAGAAAATCACTTAAAGTAAAGGCAAACATTTTTTATTGGCTGCTCTTGACTGCAGAACATCGATAAATCCACCAGGGGACAGTTGACACGTATTAGGTCAAGTAAGGTTTATTTATAAAACACATTTTAAACTACCTCAGTTTACCAAAGTCCTGTACAAAAAGAAAAGGCTTACAAAATAGAAATTAAAGTTAAAAGTATTAAAGAGGTTAAACATGGCCATATAACAAGATAAGACGAAGCATATACACAATAAATATACAATAAAAAGCTGTGGTAAAAAGTTGTCTTGTCTAACACCAGTGTTGTGTGTACTGTATAAATAGAACTGTTTTAATTGTAACTGTACCTTTTCACTGCTGTCCCTCTGTTTTATTTTTTCAAATTCTTTTCAATAATTCTGGGCATGATCTGCTGTGGCCAACTTCCTGTCACTTCAGCCCCGTGAAAACAGGGTCAGGACGGCTCATAAACAATGATGACTTATGAATTGAAAAAAAAGGGGGAAAGCAGCGAAAAGGTAGTTTGGTTGTTTACAGGTATAGGTTTAGGATTAAGCTGACCCTAGATTGACGCCATACAGGTTTTTCAGGAAAGAATTCATTTTGTGAGTTCCGCAGAGGGCTCAGAAAATCATGTAGCAGATATGATACAGATGGCACTATACAATTTTCATTATATTTTTTTTGGCACGAGTTGAGATGTAAAATAACTGTTAACTGTTTTGACCTGACTTGGCTGAAACGTACACCTAATTCTGCCTTCTATCTGATCCATCTGATTGTCCTGTATCTGTCATCGGTCTCAGGACAAGGAGACCCCAGTGTTAAGGACATGCTTCGAGGGGGTCCAGAGGGACGGGGATGTGATTCGGGTCCGTGACACTGTCCTGCTCAAATCCGGACCTAGAAAGAAGTCTCTGCCTTATGTGGCCAAGGTTTCAGCGCTGTGGGTGGACCCTGAGTCAGGTTGGCACTAAGTGCAGCTAAATGCATACTGTATAATCTAACGGTTAACAGTAGTTAATAACTATTTATGTGTTTTTAGGAGAGTTGATGATGAGTCTGTTTTGGTACTACCGTCCAGAACACACTCAAGGAGGACACAATCCCAACATCCATTGTGAGGTCAGTTGTTTTGTTTCATTCAACGTCAAGGTAAGAGCAGAAAAAAACGGTCAACTCCAAGCAGTTGGGGTTAACAACACTAGCTCCATCTCCAGAAATCTCCCCAGGAACTGTTCCCACGTTCGTGTAATGACTGACGGTAGAATAGACCTGTCCTCTAAATCAGATGTAAACAGTCCAAGGTTGGCCATATTGTATTTTGATCAGTTTGGGTTGAGGTTACATGTCACACATCACACATCTTATTGTTGATGAGTAATCATGGCACGGGTTTGTCTTAATTAAAAATAATTTGTAACATATTGATGGTTTTCATTTCACATCAAGTGCCCTTCTAATCAGATTTTTAGTTAAATGTGGACCTTTTGTTACAGCCACTCTATAATTAAGCTTTATGTCAAATGCAGGCATCTGAAGTAGTTGAGGGTCTTTACTTTGGCTCAATTCCTGAAAGAAAAACATTCAACTGAAATCTCTGATCAGCAGTGGTGGAATGTACAGTAACTAAATAAAATAAAAATAAATGTCAAGTATCTGTACTTTACTTAAATTTCAAAGGGGGTATTTTTGACTTTTACTCCACTACATGAGCAAATATCTGTACTTATACGCCACTATATCTTTACATTGGCTTCACAAGTAAAAGTAAAATTTGTTTGTATAGTTTTACGAAGCACACTTGAAGGATACATAGGAGTAGCTTTTCCTCTCTGTCAAACTCAGACACAGGAGAACTTACCTTAATTATTAGCATAATGTTTTAATAAGATCTTCAGCCACCTGAGTGATAAAGGATGTTCTGAACAGACTACAGTTTGGTTCAGTTTATGGAAAACTGTGTGTGTTTGGCTTTAGCACAAGTTCTTTTTATGTGTCATTGTCAAAGTGTGAGGCACAAGAGGAAGAGTGTGAAAACTAGATATTACTGATGGCTCCTCACCAGCTGCACATGATTTTTGTGCCAAATTTATTAACTGTAACAGTCCAGTCCTGGCCTGGCCAGCCGCGACTAACTCTTTTCCTATTCTATACAAAGAAGTTAGTCTAGTACCCTGTTGCTTGCATTAAACAATTTACAAGGGCGAGGTTTACGGGCGTAATGTTAACCAAGCAGAGAAACGCCGGCAAAACCACACAGCCGTTTGTCAACAAGGAAGCCACGTTAGTGCCGCTAGTAGGAATGTAACGATTCCCTCAACTCACAATTTGATTTTCTTTTATGAAATGAGTTTGAGACAAATTAGAAGTGAACAAGTGCCTTTTTATTATTTTACAAACCAGAGTCCAAGTAGAGTCAGTAAGCCAGTTCCAACAGTCCCTAAGTAAATGTCAACTGTCCCCATATTTATTTAAAAAATAGGCTAGGCCCAGGACCAGTCTGTGCGGCAGCAGCAGAGAGACACAGATGGTGAGCGAGTGAACGCCTTTTGCTAAAGTGGATTTATTTATGCCGCCACACCATGAGGATGAGACGGGCTCAATATGAAACAGCCACACTCCTGCCACCATGCTAGAAAATGTTTGCAACAACTTGTTTATAGCAAGTTTGCAGGTAACAGAGCGACCCTTGTTGTTCAAAACATGAATCGTGATTAAATTAACATCTCAACCGACTGGAAACGTCACATATGTAAATTGATTTTCAACCGGTTAATCGTTATATTCTAGCCTCTAGTTAACATGGCCAGCAGTAGAGCAAACACCAGAGTGAGGTTTTATTGTTTTTATATTTTGCTGATTATCTAAAACCGAGACAAGAGCAGAAGTAAACAGCCTCTCGGTAGCTGCATCCGCCATGTTGAATGTTTTGGACTAGCTGCGCGAGCTCAGTTAATTGTGTATGACTTGGCCAGCAAACCACAGCCTGCTGCAGACAAACGGCTTGTGATTGGTCCGTCTGCAAATCACAGTGAAAGGGACCAGACCCTTCTGCTTTAGAACTGTATACCAGGCTAGTCCAGTCCCTTTTTGTGCAGTAAAACTAGATCTCAATGCATAGTTAGTTTATAATGGTCCACCATCAGTTCATTTAAATTAATCAGATCAAGTTTCAGTTTGTGTCTCTTACAGCAAATAGATTGTACTTTTACTTAAGTAGAGGTACTACTCCACCACTGCTGATCAGTGAGAACAGTTAGTGTTCCTGTATCATGGAGTCAGATCAAACTACACCAGATATGTTAATTAATAATAATGTTCTTTATTACCTACTCCGACCACTACGAAACACACTCACACATTCATGGGTTAAGTGTCTTGCCCAAAGACACAATGATAGTATAAACTGGGGAACGAACCGTCAACCTGCCGGTTATTAGAAGCCCTGCTCTGCCACCTGAGCCAGGTAGTATACTCCAACAATCTCAGTCCAAGTTATTAGCTTATTCAGTTAGAGCTGAGAGTGCGTTCATAAGTTACTAATATCAATACAAATACAAACTACAAAACACTAAAATTATGCAAAATGTAGATTGAATGAATTGGTGTGTGTGTGTGTGTGTGTGTGTGTGTGTGTGTGTGTGTGTGTGTGTGTGTGTGTGTGTGTGTGCGTGTGTGTGTGTGTGTGTTGTGTGTGTGTGTGTGTGTGCGCGTGTGTGTTTGTATTTGCGTGTGTTTGTGTGAGTGTGTGTGTGTGTGTGCATTTGTGTGTGCGTGTCTGTGTGTGTATATGTGTGTGTGTGCGTGTGTGTGCGTGTGTGTGTGTAATAAGCAGGATTGTAATTAGTCAGAGAAAACATCTAGAATTTTTTCAGTGCACCTAACTTGCCTGTTTGTTTTGTTAGAATGAGGTGTTTGCGTCTCGACACCAGGATGTTAACAGTGTGGCCTGTATCGAAGACAAATGCTATGTCCTGACACTGTCACAGTATTGTCGGTAAGATTCAGCTTTACTTTATCCCCATTTTGACTCTTTTTTACTCTGGAGTCTTCTGGTCTGATAAAAGCTTTCAGTGTTTAAACCTTCTTATCCAAAATTGAATAATGAATAGTTTTAAAAGCATTATCCAACTGCTATAAACTGGAATATGATATATGGTATTTGTACTCTCTGCAGCTTTTGTGCCTTGGTAAAACGACACCGGGAGGGCGTTGGGAACAGCGCCCCCTCCCTGGTAGTGCCCCCTGTTGTGGACCACGCCATGCCCACCCACCATTGTGTGCCCGATGACGTGGACCCCGAGCTGGTGTTTTTCTGTCGACACGTCTACGACTTCCGCTACGGACGCCTCCTCAAGAACCTGCAGTAGTCACACAGTCGGGCTGCGACTCATCCCATACAGCAGCATGTGACCCGGCACCACATGCTCCAACTGCTGAGAGCGACTGGAGCCTGTCATATATGCACACAGGGGGAAGGTTATCATTGTTTTGATCAGTTTGGGTTGTATTTACATGTCACACATTAATCTTATTGTAGAGGAGTAATTATGGCAGTAGTCTCGTCTTAACCTGGATCATTCTCTTCTGTAGAAAAGGCTACTGTAGATCTGTAAGAAGAGGTGTGTGTTGATTGTGAGAACCTCACACATCTGAAGGAAACTAATGAATTGACTTAAACTCCACATTCTGAAGAGCAAAGCATGGCTGTTGCCTAAAGTATAAAATAACTCATTATCAGAGTTAATTAAATGAATTCGTAACATATATGATGGCTTTCATTCCACATCAAGTGCCCTTCTAATCAGATTCTTAGTTAAATGTGGACCTTTTGTTACAGCGACTCCATATTTAAGCTTTATATCAAATGCAGGCGTCTGAAGTAGTTGAGGGTTGATGAGACTTGCAGCTTTCCTCCTTTGCTTTGGCTCAGTTCCTGAAAGAAAAACATTCAACTCAAATCTCTGATCAGTGAGAACAGTTAGTGTTATGTTAATACTCCTAATACCTAAGTTAAATATTACAAATGTGTTCTTCATGTCCATGTTGTTGTTTTAGTTGCTGCTATGGCAGAAAACACCGCTTCATAAAGATAAGCTGTTGGAAATATAAGCAGGGTGTTTTACTCCTTTTGTAGTGATCTTTGGATATTCTGTCTCAGCTTTAATCCAGAATGAATGAGGGCCCAGGCGTTGTCTCCCCCAGAATCTCTGCTAATGATTGGAACATGTCAAGTACTCTTGAGAACATTTCCAGTTTGGCTTTGAATGTAGCCACTTTATCTGCTAACTTAAAAACTGGGGTCATTTTGCTTGAAGTGAGATTGTTGAGCAGGTTAAATAAGTCACATAAGTAAACACATTTTTCAACCCACTCTATGCTGCTTAATGTGCTGCAAGTGGTGACTGGTTTATAAGAGAAATCAGAATCTTTCTTAACTCAAAAACTCTGGCCAATCTGAGACTAGTAAGAGAAGAGGTCTGTGCCCCACGTTTGCTTCATCACAGAACTGCTCTAATATACAGCTCCAGGAGACAAGGTGCAAAAAAAACCCAGCTCATAGGGCGCAGTGGCTCAGTGGTAAGAGCGTTTGTCCTTCAACCGGAAGGTAGGCAGATCGAATCCCGCTCTCCCCACAGTTCATACTGACGTTGTGTCCTTGGGCAAGACACTTAACCCACCTTGCCTCCAGTGGTGGTATAGCTGTAACACTGGTGAATGGAATCTTAATGCAAGTCACTTTGGATAAAAGCGGCTGCTAAATGACTAAAAAAAATAAAAAATGTAAAAAAAAAAGTGGTGCTCAACGCAAATTACAAGACAAATAGACGTGCTGCTAATTTTTGTGATTTGTAATTTTAACCACACTGTGTCTAAGTCCAAACTGCGCTCATAGCACTACCTCAGGCTGAGCGCCCAAACGATTTGCATATTAATTGACCTAACTTTAAAGTGAGTTCTCTTGTGCCTCACATTTTGATAATGAGCACTTGTGAAAATATCTCATAGAAAACCAAACATACAGTGCAAATCAGATCCTCACCATCCACAGGGTTATAGCTCCAAAGAGCTTACCTACTGAGTCCCACTGCTGCAAGTACTTTACACGTGGTTTAGCATCTCTGTCCTCATCCTCCACATGGCTCCGGGCAAGGCAAGGCCATTTTATTTATATAGCACAATTCATACACTGCACATGGCAGAGTGGTTAGCACTCCTGCCTCACAGCAAGAAAGTCGTGAGTTCAAAACCCGGCCGATTCAAACATTCTTGGCTGACTCCTGTCTTTCTGTGAGGAGTCTGCATGTCTTCCACGTGTTACTGTGGGTTCTCTCCGGGTACTCCGGCTTCCTCCCACCGTCCAAAAGACATGCATGTACAGGTTAATTGACAACTCTAAAAGTGTCCCTAGTGAATGAATGTGAGAGTGAATGGTTGTCTGTCATTGTCTGTCTCTAAATGTCAGCCCTGTGACTAACTGGCCATTGTCCAGGGTGTACCCCGCCTCAGGCCCAAAGCTGCTGGGATAGGCTCCAGTCACCCGCGACCCCTAACGGGACAAAGCGGTAGAAAATGAATGAATGAATGAATGAATGAATTCATACACTGGGTAACTCAAAGTGCTTTACAGGAATAAAAGACAATTTACAAAATTTAGATTAAGAAATATTAGAAAAATTAAAAACATTTTAAAAGAAGAGTGTAGATACAAAACACTTTAAGTTGCTAAAGAGGAAGGTTTTTAACCTCCCCTTGAACATTGTTAAAGTTGAGGCTGTTCCAGATTTTTGCTGCATGAAACTTAAACGCTGCATCACCCTGTTTAGTTCTAACTCTGGGCACAAGCAGAAGGCCTGTCCCAGATGTTCTCAGAGTCTGAGGAGGTTCATAAGCAAGTGTATGTGTGTGCGTGTGTGTGTCTATTTGTGTGTGTGTATGTGTGTGTGTGTGTGTGTGTGTGTGTGCGTGCGTGTGTGTGTGTGTGTGTGTGTGTTTCTGTGTGCGTGTGTGTATGTGTGTGTGTGTGTGTGTTTCTGTGTGCGTGTGTGTATGTGTGTGCGTGTGTGTGTTTCTGTGTGCGTGTGTATGTGTGTGCGTGTGTGTGTGTGTTTCTGTGTGCGTGTGTGTGTTTCTGTGTGCGTGTGTGTGCGTGTATGTGTGTGTTTCTGTGTTTGTGTGTGTGTGTGTGCGTGTGTGTGTGTGTGTTTCTGTGTGTGTGTGTGTTTCTGTGTGTGTGTGTGTGTGTGTGTGTGCGTGTGCGTGTGTGTGTGCGTGCGTGTGTGCGTGTTTCTGTGTGCGTGTGTGTGTTTCTGTGTGTGTGTGTGTGTGTGCGTGTGTGTGTGTGTGTGTTTCTGTGTGCGTGTGTGTGTTTCTGTGTGTGTGTGTGTGTGTGTGTGTGTGTGTGTGTGTGTTTCTGTGTGCGTGTGTGTGTTTCTGTGTGTGTGTGTGTGTGTGTGTGTGTGTGTGTGTGTGTGTGTGCGTGTGTGTGTGTTTCTGTGTGTGCGTGTGTGCGTGTGTGTGTGTGTGTGTGTGCGTGTGTGTGTGCGTGTGTGTGTGTGTGTGTGTGTGTTTCTGTGTGTGTATGTGTGCGTGTGTGTGTGTGCGTGTGTGTGTGTGTTTCTGTGTGCGTGTGTGTGTGTTTCTGTGTGTGTGTGTGTGTGTGTGTGTGTGTGTGTGTTTCTGTGTGTGTGTGTGTGTGTTTGTGTGTGTGTGTGTGTGTGCGCGTGTGTTTCTGTGTGTGTTTGTGTGTGTGTGTGTGTTTATTTGTGTGTGTGTTTCTGTGTGTGTGTTTCTGTGTGTGTGTGTGTGTGTGTGTGTGTGTGTGCGTGTGTTTCTGTGTGTGTGTTTGTGGGTGTGTGAGTGTGTTTATTTGTGTGTGTGTTTCTGTGTGTGTTTGTGTATGTGTGTGCGTGTGTGTGTTTCTCTGCGTGGTTGTTTCTGTGTGTGTGTTTGTGGGTGTGTGAGTGTGTGTGAGTGAGTGTGTGTGTGTTTGGGTGCGGGCTTACACAAATGTTACATATTTTTAGATGAAATAATTTATCTTTATATCTTGCTTTTTTATCTGCATGTAAATTTTGTGGTTAATACTATAATTTGTTACTCCAACAATGATAATGTTTTGTTACATTTTGCCCATTGAGGCTCAAACGATTACCAACTTTTTGGGAACAAAAGTATAGGGCACATCATCTTTTGAAACAAAAAACTAAATGTTTTCAGTCAACAAGTATCTTTCACAGAGATGCTGAAGAGTTTTGCCAAACTGCTGAACTGTGACAAATGCAATTTCATTTTAGAGAAATGTTGAACGGTTTCAGAAAATGAGCCAAAGCCATAAAGTAAAACATAACACATCTCATTCTTGATGTTTGCCAGACGTTAAATGGACTGCAGTGTCAGCTCACTGTACTCTTTCAGTGATTATATCTTGTAAATTTAGATGAGTGTGTGCTGACAGCAGATGCATCCATTAGTCACCTTTATTGTCACACAATGAGTCATGTCTTCAGTGTAGCACTTCGATCTGTGACCACTAGGACTCATTCTTGTTTGAAAGAAGATATGTATTTATTAGATTAGATGATCTTTATTTTCAAAAGCTAATTATAAAGAAATAGACGTTAGATGAGTTCATTCCTGGTTAGAAGGACACATTGTGTCAGATAAGTTAGTTTGTGAGTGCAGTAGTATTCCTGTGCTTGCCCTACAACAGCCTCGTAAACCATGTTATGTGTAAGATGATTGGACAGATGTGTGACCTGAGATGCTTACCTGCAGGACCAAATCTTCTCCTCTCAGCCAGTCATCCTTCTCCTCACCTCGAGACAAAGCTTTGCTACTTCACGTCAGAATGCTACACCTCTCAATTGCCATTAGCCTGTGCCCTTGATATTGCTGCCTTATCAACATTCCCAGCCTTTCATGTAGATATATTAGAAGTGCAGATGTGAGCCTAGAGCTCTGTTTAGTGCGCAGACTGTGATTCCTACATATTTCTGGTCTCCTTTAACTCATTTGGTTACATTATACAACAAAAAGGACACCGAAAGATCTGGGCCTGTAACTATAAAGATTGGGATTTAAGAAAACCATCACCGTTCCCAAGACTTGACAGTGGTATTGTTTTAGAGCCTTTCATACTGTTGTAGGCTATCATAACACAATTATATTTGACATATTTGAATTGGTAGAAAGAGGTCATACACAAAAGACTTTCTTTTTTTTGACATCAGTGGTGTAGCAGCCTTGTACTTAAGCCATTTACAAGCTTTAGGAGTTTAAATAAAAACATAAAGAAGGGTTATAATCTTTCACAAACCCTAAAAAGCAGCTGGTTAATGAATTTACAACCACTTGGTCTTCTAGAGCTTTCAGTGCGCTCATTTCTATTGATAAAGAAGAACAGCAGGTGGATGTAGTTTAAATTTATTTAAAATAATAATTTTGTTATGATGACATCATATTAAGGCAGTGGTTCTCAAAACTTTAGTCTTGGTAAATGTACAAATTACAAAATGTGTCTCTCCAAGTGAGTTTTAAAAATTTTGCTGTAATGTCATTTGTGTTTTCGCTTGGAGAAGTATGAATGCTGCCATACAATTATCAGTGCACAACCACCTTAATGACATCTTTTCACTACATTTAAAAGATTTACAGCCCTGTATTTTTATACAAATACTATCAATTGAATTGAAATAAAATATATATAAAAATAGGCTTTTATTATGTAACTATAAGATGTCACCTCAACTTTTTGATGAGTTCAGTTAGTATAGTACATTAGTACAGAGTAGATTAATACAATACAGTAATGCTATAGAAAAAAATTATTGGTAATTGCATATTAAATGTTTATTTTTCATGTGTGCCACAGGACACTGGAGAGAGCCAGCCTACCTCCAGTGCAAATTTGCCTGGAAAGTTCATTTGTGATTACATAGCAAGGAGAGATTTATTTTGCGGCAGATTTTAACACAATTCAGAAACTTTAGTAACTGTGTCAGAGTGGTAAGCACTCCTGCTTCACAAAAAGAAGGTTCTGGGTTCGATTCCCATCCAGGTCAATGCCTTTCTGTGTGGAGTTTGCATGTTCTCCTTATGTCTGCGTAGGTTTCCTCCTCCCCAACCACTAAAGACGTCAATGATAGTTCCCCCCCACACATGTGGGACCAAGACTCCCCAGCAACGGACTTTGCCCTTTCTGAGAATTGCACTTACTTTCTCCACTCACTTTTTGTTTAATCTTGGTATTAAAACTGGAACACTGGAACAGAGTTTATATGAGCCCAGTTTTTAATAACCGCTGTGTTAATTTAACACCAGAGATTTTCCTGTGCATGCTCCACACATAACTGTAATAGAGTTATTTTAATATTTTAACCATTTCAACCATTCTTTGGCTGAGACTCCCAGCACTTCTTTGTAATAATCTTTATAGATACAGGCCCCGTTTGCCTCCAATAAAAAACTGATTGATTGTGGACGTTCTTGCTCTGTTTGTAAAAGCGTGTCTTCAGGAATCACTCAGATATACTGTATGTATTTGAGAGTGTGACATGTCTTTA
Organism: Perccottus glenii; assembly: GCA_024416835.2. Lineage (NCBI taxonomy): Eukaryota > Metazoa > Chordata > Actinopteri > Gobiiformes > Odontobutidae > Perccottus > Perccottus glenii. The sequence goes on along the minus strand of CM044565.2, from coordinate 3,608,879 downwards.
AGGCTCCTCTGTGCCTGTCGCATCAACACACCGATTCCAAACATTTCCATCAAAAACAAGCACTTCCTGTTTCTCACACACACATACCATTCGAAGGCCTTTCAGTTTCCTCTCTCCACGCTCGTTTGTTTGAGCACCATCACAATGAAACGCTGCACCAAATACAGACCCGACAGAGGTGTGCCGATGACATAAGTTTCCTTTAATTCCAATCTTGTACTAGAACTTCATTTTGTTTTTGTTTTTTCTGAATGAGTTTCTGTTTAGTTTTCCTTTGCATGGCTTTTGGACGTTTCTCTGAAATCGTACTGTAACCACAGCACAGATTATTTGTATGGATTCAAATGGACCTCTGTAATATAAGAAAAATATTTAATTGTAATAAATAATATATGAGTTTGAACATGTGGGTGAATTTTTTGGGGGTGATTTGAGAACAGCAGAATTTGACCAGCAGGGGGCGCACTGTTATATTTAGTGCAAAACAAAAAGGTACAGTTCTCTGAATAGACTGTGTATTATTCACAACTCTTCAGTGTTTTTCATAATTTTAAAGACATTGTTTTGTCACATTAATTTGAGTTCTAGTGTAATATTCATTGTTTCTGAGTTGGTTGAGCACTACCAGGAAAATTCATCATTTCAGTCAAACTCTGTTGGATACATACATGAGGCACTAGAGCTTAGGGCTCTTGCATTGAATGGAGCATATGAAAAAATCAGAGGTCAAGTCAGGTCAAGTCTATTCTTTAAGCATAATTAACAACCTTAGTTGACCAAAGTGCACATTAGAATGCCCAGAACTGTTAGTGCTGATTGGTCCGAACAGCGGGTCAAGTGAAATCACATTGCCCTGAATGGTACATTTTGTCTGATATCTGATAAAAATCCAGCTGCTGCACAAGGTACATCTAAAAGCAGTGGTGGAATGTAACTAAGCAGAGGTGGGTGGTAACAAGTTACTGTTATAATAATTTATAATTTCCTATACAGTAGTTAATAATTACTGGTTGCTCCTAGTCCTTGTCAGGACATATCAGTCCTGATCATGTCATGTCCTTTATGCTAATCCAAACATGAACATTGACATAACTAGACATAGACAAGACTTGCCACGGACTAATAAATACACTCTGTTAATATCCACTTATTTAGATTTTAGATATTAACTTTGTTAATATCCACATATTCAAAATACCCAGCCTTATAGGCAAATTAAATTGTATGTAAACACATGTAGCATTTGATTTTATTTATGTTTATTTATAAAATTACAAATGGACAAACATTAGCCTATATTTTAAATGAATATGGGAACAGATGACACTTACTTAGGGACTGTTGGAACTGGATTTAGGACGGTACCCACTCAACGGCACTGGCTGGGACTAGGCATGAGACGGTATGAAATTCCCACGGTCCCACTGAACCTTTACCAAATATATCACGGTATCGCACTTAAAGGTATAAATCCAGTTTTTACGGAAGATCCGGAGTTTCTGTACTAGTGTGCCACCTCTGGCGTTAGCGGTACTGCACCCAGTGTTGTGCGTGTTCACTGTGTGCACGCTTGTACGAGCATGAGCAAACAATTACCAAAGAAGAATCTGAAGGTTTCGATAAGTGTCTTGCCCAAGGACACAACGACAGTATGAACAGGGGAGAGCGGGAATCAAACCGCCAACTTTCTGGTTATAGGACGACTGCTCTACCACTGAGCCACTGCATCCCATCTGTCAGCATTTGTTCCATCTATAGAATGTATTTTTTGAGTGTCTGCATATATGTAGTCTTTTCAATAACCTACATAAAAGACTTACCAACAGCAATATCTCCAACAGCTGTAATCCACCCATAGTCCTGACCTGGTACTGGTCACGGTATGGCCAATTAATCCACCAAAGACACATCCTTTCTATTTCTTAGTGGTCATTACTAACATGGTGAATGTCGTTGTGGATTTATGAAAATGAGCCAGGCTAAACACCACCACGCTACTGAGGAATGTAGTTAAGCTTGGAACGTTGCAAAGCTACTGCCCAACACTGTCAGCTGCTTGCTGCAAACCTTTCTTTGCGTTAATTGAGATAATGAAATATTTAATTTCTAATCAATATTTTTTGTCCAATTATTTGCCCAAGTCTGTTTTGGTATAGAGGTAAAAGTTAACTTACCTTGCATTATAACAGTGGGTGGTGATCACGCAGATTGACGTGTTTCTCCCTTTTGCAACGACTTTTTTCTTGCACAATCTGCAGACAAGGTGCCTGTCCTCTGGAAAAAAAAACTTCTAGACAGAAAAACACAAGTTGCCAATCTGGAGATAGAAAGTGAACAGTGCTGATAAAAGGTTCTCCATTACCTTTCCCTCCTGGTCCATGAATAAGTAGTTAAGGAAAACCACATGCCTTCTTCCACCTCTTTGCACCACATCTTTAGAATTTCATTGTTTGAAAAGAATTTCCATAATGGCACTTTGTACAGACTTTAGAAATCATTTTTTCTCTACAATTCGAAAAGGAATTATGTCATTTGCAGTGAAGTACGCCACTGCAGCGTTGAGCGTGCTTTGATGCAGGTGCGTAGCTGAGTGGTTTTGCCTGCCCAGAAGCTTTCAATGTGGTAGCTCCTTTGCGGCTGCTTGGGCCTTTACTACACTGTAAAGAAAAAAAATTTAATCATATGAATAGAAAAGATAACAGCAAATTTTTACTACAGTATGACAGCAAACGTAAACCTTTTTTTTAGCGAAAGACAAGAGAACTTGTTGCTACTTGTGGACTATCCTCAGCTCTACTAAAGATCTTCACACCGAAATTGTTTTTTTTTATAAATTTTTTACAATACAGTTAACAAATTTATGATTGCTCGAAATTAATCATGTTTTAAAACCATACACTCTGACATTATGTTTTTTCTTTTCTATTAATATGTTTCTAGATGTATTAATATAACATCCCATACTTGATTATAAACCATACAAAAGTTTAAACTATAAGGCACGTAATAAAAACGCATGCATTAATGAATCGCTAAATGAGTACACAAAAACAAAACACATAACATCCAAAATATTACACATCATGCAGCCCATTTTCCTTTAAGTGCCTCCTTATTGTGCATCTTGAAAGAGCCACACTACTTTTTTCAGAGAGTCCTGTATTTCAGCTGAAGTTATTTGTGGGTCCTGTCTTGGCAGTTGTGGCTGAAATTTTTGTTGGTCTCCCTGACCTTGGTTTGGTTTCAACAGAATCCCTCAACACTGCTACTTGGCATTCTCAATTCCTTGAATATTTTTTTTTCTATCCCTTTCCTGTTTGATAGAGTTCAATTACCTTTTCCCCAGTGTTGAGTCACCAATTTTCGAGTCCAAGTCACTTTCAAGTCTTCAGTGTTCAAGTCCGAGTCCAAGTCCAAGTCACCAAAGACTAGTCCAAGTCGAGTCTGAATTGAGTCATCATCACTTGTGTATGTACACTTTGATCAGGGTCATTTGGGTAGTTTCTGTTGTCATTATGATTTACATCCCTCTTTACCTGCATGCCCACCAATGAAACACTCGTGGCCGCTTTGCAGGGGACACCTGGAAGAACTGCAGGGGACGCTTGGAAGAACTGGCAAGTTCTGTGTTTAGAAGTTCTGTCCGTTGAGGACGTTCGGGATGTATTAAGTTTGGATTTATAATAGCAGGGATTCCTGCTCATTGGTCTAGGGACTGCCATAAACTATCGGAAAATTTGTAAGACAGCTGCCTTTAAATTTACCCAGCCGCTGTCTGCTGAAATTAAACTGTGCTTCTGTGACGTGAGATTAGATTAGATTAGATTAGATTCAACTTTATTGTCATTACACAAGTACAGGTACAAGGCAACGAAATGCAGTTTAGGTCTAACCAGAAGTGCAATAGCAGCAAAGTGCAGGATATATACAATGGTTGCATACGTGCAGGATATGGAGATGTACAGGATTTACAGGTAATATGTACAATGAATATAAATATACAGATGGTTATTACTATAAAAGGTGAGTGTGTGCCATAAATATAATTACAGGTGTCTCTTTTCTATAAACAGCATTTACAGGTGAATATGTACTCTAAATGTAGTGTAATACACGCGCGTCGCGCCGCACACACACATACACACACACTCACTCACATTCACACACACATACACACACAAACATACACACATACACCCAGGGGAATTAGACCGGGAGAGCTATACACACACTCACTCACATACACACACACACATACACACACGAACACACACTCACATACACACACTCACATACACACACATACACACATACTCACACATACACACACAACCATACACACCTACACACAGGGGAATTAAACCGGGAGAGCTATACACACAGACACTCACATACACACATACACACACATACACACACACACTCTCGCATACTCACACACACAAACATACACACACACACACACTCACATACACGCACTCACACACAAGCACACACACACACTCACATACACACTCACATACTCACACATACACACACTCACTCACATACACACGTACACATACATACACTCACATACACACACTCACACACAAGCACACACACACACACACTCACACACACACACACACTCACATACACACACTCACACATACACACACACATACACACACTCACACACATACACACACACACACATATACACATACACACACACACACATATACACACACACACACACACACACAAACATACACACACACACACACACACACACACACACACACGTGATATACAGATGTCTCTAACTATAAACAGAATTTTACAGGTAGGTGTATACAAACAACAAACAAACACGTGAGTGACAGAATAAAGGAATTACATCAAAGAGACGCACAGTCCGAGGAGCTGACTGACAGCTCAAAAGAGTAAACAACAACGAGAGTCAGACCAGTGAGCTACTACGCGGCTTAACGGATATGAAGGGGTTACATCCAGAGAAGAGTGGACAACATCTAGAAGCAGACCGCTGAGCTGCTATGTGGTATTACGGGCCTGACCATGGATAGGAAACATCAAGGTTACTCCACGAAATGGACGCTGAGAACCAGAATTGATTGATTATGAACCGGATGAATTACCAAAGATCAAAATATATTAATTACAAATTTCTGTCTCCCTTCTCTCCTTTCCCAAGTCCCTTCTCTCGGTTAAAAGTCTGGCTAGCAGCTGGGTCTTATCTTATCCTCCTGTTACTCCCTGTACTCCCTCAAGGACAAGGCCACTGGCTCACTCCACCAGCGCTGCCTGATCAGCCATAACATCTCACACTTCCCTTTCTATCCTATCAACATCATCCCAAACCAACCGTCTGCCATTGGACATCTGTCTGACTCTTTACTCTAATGCCAACACACACAGATCAATATTTGCTGTTTGATTCCCACCACCCTCTGCAGAACAAGCTGGGAGTCATCAGGACTCTTCAGCACAGAGCACAAGAGGTGCCCACAACCTCAGAAGGTAAACGTAAAGAAGAACGACACATCCGTAAAGCCCTGAGAGACTGTGGATACCCCAAATGGACTTTCAACAAAACCAAGAGGACACAGAAACCAAACAGACAGGAAACAGAGACAAAAGGGAAGGGTGTAGTTATCACTTATGTGTCTGGTTTATCTGAAAATCTTAAAAGGATTTTCTACAAACACAACATTCCAGTCCACTTTAAACCTGGGAGCAAGCTGCGCTAAAAACTGGTCCATCCTAAAGACAACATGCCCTTGCACAAACAAAATAATGTAGTTTATGCAGTTCAGTGGCGAGTGCAGTGACAGTTACAGTTATGTCGGAAAAACAAAATAACAGCTTTACAAGAGGATGTATCAGCACAAAGAGGCAATCCTGGAGGACCCGAGTTTGCAGTCCACCTCAAAGAGAAAGGGCATTCCTTTGAGGACAGCAATGTCTAAATTTTGGCTGGAGAGGCCAGATGGTTTGAGAGAGGTGTGAAGGAAGCCATTTTTGTTAAAATGGAAAAAGCCCTCTTTGAACAGAGGAGGTGGCCTCAGATTCATGTTGCCTGGTATTTACAGTGTTTTGAAACCTAAATTAACACAGTTTCACTCTAGAACAACAACACCTGAATGGAACAGTGACACTAACGACTCTTCTGAGCCTTAATGGCTCTCATATCAGGAGTCACACTTCCCTTTCAGAGCCAATGACCATGAGACCAGAACAGCCTGGTCCATCAGGTTTGGTTTCAGGAGAAACTCCTCCCTCTAAAGATATAAGCTCAGCTCGCCTACCAGTTGATCTCAGAATTGATAAAGTCTCTTGGAATTAGAGACGAAACGTCTTCACCTTGAAAACTGAGTGCAGATCAAGCCTCTCCCATGGTACCTCTCAAATGGTCGTTGTGTAAGGGCGCCGTCATACGGTGATTTACCGCGAAATACAGCGATATACAGCCGTCCACCAGAGGGCAGGCTCCAAAAGCGAAAATATAAGGAGAAACCTAATGGCGACTTTACAGGTGTAAAAATCATGTTTACAGCCTGGTACAAAAGATGACTCCTGTCTCTACAGCTACCGTTTATGCTATCTGAAAAGTTTAGTTTTGAGAATAAATTTGGGTGTGGTTACCTTGGTTTGCATGTGTCAATCACCTAGCCGCGCGCACGTCGTGTGGCTAGCTGGCTAACAAGTAGCTAGTTAGCTGCTCCGTGATACTTGACGGAGCAGTATCACGGAGCTGCTTGGAGCTAGGAGTGTCAGTGTGTCAGGCTTCTGTACTTGACCGTCGGCTGTTCTCTGAGTATTTGAGAAGAACGTTGTTGAAATGGCTTGCTGTGCTGTTGGCTGTACTAACAGACCTTCCAAGAAGTGTGGTGAGTAATACAATTTTCTTGGTTTTATGAATGGTTTTAAGAGCTCTTAAGCGGGTAAATATATAGCATTACTCAGCTATTTAGCCTAGCTAATAACTTTTCCCCATCAAAATTACATCGATGGTAATTTAGAATTAGATGTTAATCATAATACTGTTAAGGTAGAGTTTCAAATTTATTTTTACTGGCTTTGCTTTAAAAAATAGATCCAGATATACAATATATCTTGTCATTTCTTGCTCAAATCCAAACACTATTTGCATTGCGTACATGGCTATTAAACATAGTTTAACAACAATAGATTTATTCATGCTAGCTGTAATATCTTTTTAAGTGATCGAATTAAGGATGTTATGGCTTTGACATATAACGTGCAAATGAGCGCAACTTGGTAAAACTGCATTATTCACCGGGTGCGCTGAGCAATGACTGTAGAAAATACGCTACGCTAGGCTACCGTCAATGCTCTGAAGCCCACCGCTAATGACTTTTGAAAATAACGTGCTATCATTATGTACGAGATAAAGATTATCTCGCAAAAAAATTACGAATGAACTTTTTCAATGAAATCGTAATTGCACAGAATATTGTGCTAGTGTTATGTGTATTTCCTCTGTTTAGGACGTGTAGAGGGTGTCTCTGGGAGCTCTGTTGTTCTTATATTGAACTGCCCTCAGATTGTGTTAAAGTATGACAACTGTACCTAGTACCTTCAATGTAGTACCCTGGTAGTACCTAGTGCTGTTAACACTTTTCAGTTGCATCTAATACATCTAAGGTATAAACTACTATTTTAATATTTATAAATCTGGGCTTAAAACAATTATTGTCATTGTAAACATATATACATAGCTTATGCTAAAACATAATCTTTTTTTAGTCAATTAGTCTAAGAGAAATTATTATAAGCTTATGACCATGATCTTTTGTTTATGTGAAGCCCTGTTGTTATCTACTCTAACCCTACCCTGCAATTGTTATTGTAACACTATATGTATGATACTAGTTTGGTAACCTTTTAAGGTAATTCTGTATATCGGAGATATACATCCCTCACAATTCCCTTCCTGTCAGTGTTGACGTCAATGACTCTGGCAAGCGTTCTGGTCAGCCAGCCAGATGACATCTCCAATTGCCACATTCCTGTGAACGGTGTGCCACTTAGTCCGGACAAACAAGTTAGGTCCGGCTAACTGGCTCCATTTTCTCCAGAACCGGTCAACTTCTGTTTGGATGGTTCTTAATCTCTTGTAAGAGTAGCCTTCAAAGTCAAAGGTTCCTGGATCTCCTCTGGGTCCAGTTCTTCCGAGCAGAAGTGAATTTGGGCTAATGTATTCTATGAGTCCTGGCATCAATAGGTCGTTTATTGGCGAGGTTGTTAGCCATATAAAGGAAAGTTTGAAACTCACCACATGTGAAGACTCCATTCCCCCCCAAATTGTGCAAAGCCCGCTTCACAGTCCAGACAGCAGCTTCAGCAGCTCCGTTTCTGTGAGGTGAGTCTGCTGGATGGATCCTCCAGTTCCATTCTGTGCCATGCTTGGAGACTTCATCTTTAAGCTCTGATTTCTCCAGTCGGTCCAAAAACATGTTGTTATAATAATTGTTATTATTATAATTGTTTTTATTGTTTATAGTTACTGGGAGCTCATAGTTCTTTACAGGTCATGTCAAATCATGTCATGTCCTCCATGCTTAGTCCAAGCATGGAGTAGACATAACTAGAGACATGGCTTGCCGGGGGACTTCTGCACCTGGAGCTGGGGCCTTGGGGAGTGTGTATGAGAGATACACCTCCCTCTAACAGCCCCCACTGCATTGATATAAAATCTCATGTTTTGTTTACTTCCTTAAGCAAAACGCACTCTGTACCTTTGATATGTGTCTTTGCTTCTTCTTGCAAGAATAAAACCTGGCCTTTCGCTTTTTATAATAAATCCGTGTTTCTCTGGATAATATAAGGATATAGAATTCTTATAACATTTGGTCCTTCGAGCAGGATCTCAGTATTTGTTGTTTCTCATGCAAAGAGGTGAGCTGAAATGCACAAAAAAAGCATTTCTTGTAAGTCCCAAGCTGTGCTGTTAAAGCAGTATGGGCCAGACCTCCACTCTGTGTGTGTGAAGCGCGATGACGAGATTTTGAAAAAAAAAAAAAAGAGAAGAGCAGAGACTGGACTATTGGACTGACAATTCAGGTAAATAGCTGTTTAATTTAATTTTTTTGGTGTGTGTGTGTGATTGTGAAGTAGTAGTTTTGGAAATCTGGCGGATGTTGAGTGGGCTGCATGTATTTACATCCCCATAGTTGATGTGTTTCCATGAAGTTGGCCAGCATAGGAGATTCTGAAATGCTGAAAGATCGAGATTCCTTAAATGGTGAGATCCGCTTTGTCGGTTTATGGTGAGATTAAAAGCCGAAAATGTATGTGTTTTTGATCGAGACCCTACCTGTCTATCTAATGGTGAGATTTTAAACGGGATTTCTGATGTTAATCTGTGTTAAAGCTTGTTGTCTTGCTAGATTTAAGTTTGATAGATACCCTATGCTCTGTAAGTCTTTATGGTGTTTCTTGAAACGGACCCGCGCGGTGAGTTCATTGGCCGTGACAAGTGCGGAATCTACGAGATAGACAGTGCACCTAATTACAATAAGGAGTATGGAGTCTAAAGAGCTGGTCTGGGAAGCACAAGAATTTATCTCAGATCAATAATCACATATATACGCCACAAGCAAACTGCCTGATCTAGCTAGTATTGTTGGTTTTAATGGTGCGTTGGACGCACAGGAAAACTTGAGTATGGACTATTATCAAGATACTTACCAACAACAAAAAGTGAGATGAATAGGTCCGACCATTATCAAGATACTTACTAACAACATAAAGTGAGATGAGTAAGTCCAAAGTCAATGTGAGTAAAATTAAATCGTAGGCCTACATAGAATTGTTCCCTGCAGACGAGAAGTGAGATTATAAAGCCCACTAGAAGTGAGAGGCTTTTGCTGAAAAAATGTTCACTGCGTGTGAAGCGGTGAGAAAAAAAAAAAAAGCCCACAAGAAGTGACGGGGCTTATACTGAGAATTGTTGACCTAAAGAGTTAAAGATAAAAGGTGTGTGTGAGAGAATAAATGTGTTATGAATGGGCCATTGTTGGATGAAGAATGAGTCTAATGATGTGAATCAGAACAACGGTAATGTTTTTGCGTTTAAAGAAAGTTTGAACAACATGAGAGAGAAAGGTAGCTTCCATAAGCTTTTCTAGTTTGAGAAAACAGAAGCAGAGAAGAGATTTTGAAAGAAGTACACATATGTACTTCAAAACACTAATCATTTATATTTTGTATAAATGTTTTCTAGGAGCATCTAGGTCTCGGCCTCCCTCCGCTCGGACAACAGTGCCCTCTCCAAACTTCATCTGCACCCCACCTCCCACCTGTTTTTTCGGCTGAAAAAAAAAGCTGCAGACAGACCAGCAGCAGCAAACACGGAAGCTGTAAGATAAACAAATTCAGACAAACGTTTATTTATCTATTGAGATTGACCAAAAAGGTATTTGTAAATTGGATGAAACTTGAAATTAATATGAATGTAATGTATTTCTCTGAGGAAAAATGCACAATTGCCATGGAGACGAGAGCGAGGTGGAGGTGGGCGTGACAGATGAGAGGGCACTGAGAGGAGAGGGAGGAGAGCAGGAGGAGGCCGAAACTGGGTCCAGACGAGAGACGAGGGGAGGACCTCATAACTGACTGCTTCAACTAACAGGTCAGGTACATAAACACATGTAAATACACACACTAAGCATGTAACGATTCACTGAACTCGCGATGCGATACGATTCACGATACTGGTTTCACGATACGATTTTCTCACGATTGTTTGTACAAAATGAGATTTAAGAAAGATAAATGAAAAAGTTTGCTTTTATTATTTCAATCTCACTCAGACAAAATGCTGTACATTTCTTTCTGAAACTGAAATATCTTTGTCAAATAACAAAACTAAATTGAAATATTAAAACAAATCCCAAATAAAATAAATAATACAAATAAAATAAATCTTTTCATATAAACAAACTAAGGCTTTGCCAGTGCTCTTTCCTAGCTTAGAATCTTTTTTTAAGAAATATCAGCATATCCACATGAGTTCTCTGCACATTCACAACGTCCCCTGCTGATGAAAAAACCCTTTCACTAGGGACAGAGGTGGCTGGTGTGGAGAGATATGCTTTAGCTATACTGGATACTATCCAGTATTGACTTCACTATGTCCTCCGCATCACGGATGTCTGAGCCATCCAAAGTATCAATGTCACGGACATTTCTTCGAACGTCGTTACTCAGCAGCAGTATCTGTTTGGCTGCGAGCGCAGCTGTGGCTGTGGAGCTTCGGTGAAAAAAGGCAGCAATACGCCTCACTCTGCCCAACAAACAGCTCACGCGGGGCACACTCAAACCCACTTGGCTGGCTAAGTTCATCTACACTTGCCGCCGTCATTTTTGCTACTGTTTAAAGTTACAGCTTGTTCGCTGCTATCGCGCCTGCAAAGCGAGGTCAAAATATAGGCTACTGCTTCAGCGCACCCTGCTGTTTAAAACGTGTATCGCGATTCGTTTAACATCTCAACCGACACGAATTGTCACATATTATTATCGATTTTCAACCGACTCGGAGTGCATCGTTACATCCCTAACACACACATAAAGATACATGTAAATACACACACATAAAGACACATACAAACACAAACACGGACACATGAGACACACATCTACAGATGAGGATGTGCTTTTGGTTTATGAGAGAAAATAATGAGTATTCTGGTAAAAAACAGAGTTGGCATTTTATGGGACACGGCAGTGTGAACATTAAAGGTTTGAAGAAGTTAAAGATCCAACACTTGGATCCAAAATGAAAGTAGTGATTGATGTTTTGCTAAACAATTTTGTGTATCTATCAGTACGAGAACTAATAGAGGTCCTTAATATCAGTGTGGTTCAAACACACGGTATAACGCCAATAAAAGAATGAAAATGATTACTTTGTAATTGGAAGAATTTAAATATGTGTCTTAAAGTTGAATTGCTCAGAGTAAGTTTATAAAGATAATATAATTTTATAGTTGGGCCATAAGCTCGCATTTAAAAGAAAACAAGGTTACCAAAACCTAAGTAAAGAAAAGAAACATTTATGTAGTTTTCTGGTTTGGTTTTGATGAATAATGGAGAAAGTGGATTCAAAACAACCACTGTTTGGATTCACGAGGAATGTTTAAACACAAGATAACATTCTATGTAAGTCAAGGTAACAGGGGACTCACAGCACCCTCCTTTATGCTCACTTCCCGGAGCTAGAAATGTTTATTTATTTTTATTTATTTTTTGTTTTTAGCTCAACAGACAGGAGCCTTTACATTAAACAAACTTTTTAATGTTGAAAAAATGCTGAGTTATAAATGTCAGTGACAGAGACAGACTGAACTGAACTGATGTGTTAAATAAAGTTTATGATACTTAATTAGGAAAACTGTTTGACCTTCTGACAGGTCTGTTGATACAAATGTAGTCCACATTTGAGTTTTATTGAATCTATGAAACATGATTTGGTAAACTAAATGATTAAATTAATTGATTGAATATGGTTTTTGAGAAGAAAAACTTAAAGTTTAAGTAATTTGGAAAATTGAAACGAAGATAGTTCAAAATAAATAATCATTATTTATTTTGGTACTTTATAATTAAGGTATAGTGTCATCTATACAATAAAGATTTAAACTGTAATGGAAATTGGTAATCTGGTTTTGATGATTAAAAACATATCTATGTTAAAACAAAGTTCAAACTGTTAAAACGATCTTGAAGGTTTTATTTGAAAAATTTAAAGTTATGAGAAATAAGTAAATAAAAATATATTTGTTAAACTAACAAGGTGAATTGTTAAAGTTTAAGAGCATATGCCAATGGCTCGCTGGGTTTTAATCACTGTTTGAAGTGATTTAAGAATTTTTTTTTTTTTGAGTACTAGGACTAACACAAGGTCCTTTTTAAACAGAATTGAAATTTTTTGTTTTGGTTTTGACCAAACTTTAGGTCTTTGTAACCTAAAGAAAAGTAAAAAAAGAGGTTGAGATGTTACATTTTATTGAATGAACAGTAATGATAGTTAATGATTACAATTTTGGTGAATTTGAATAAATAAAGAGAGACACGTTAATTTTGATTTTACACTTGATGTTTAAAGTTTCTGTTTAACATTGAGTGAGGTGAATTCTTTATGTGGCATCTGAATGCCAAATTAGTGGAAACATGAAAATAGTAATTGATAAAACGTTTTTATGTTACATTTAAATTAATATGGGAAAAATAGAAAAACAAAATGGTTTATTGTATTTATTGAGCACCTGGTGGTAAAACTGAGTTTTACAGAGACAGTATAGAACAAATCTATACTGAACAAAATCCTAAAGAAATTTAATTTAAAAGTAAATAAAGCAGAATTTGAACAGAACGTTGTTGATTTTATGTTTAGTTTTTTCTTTTAAACGACAAACACAAAGGTGATGGTGTTTTGGAGGAAAGCAGTGTGGACAGAGCAGAGGCTTTGTGGTGTGTTCAAGCAGCTGAGACATGCTGCCTGTTACTGGTTTACCCCCAGAGCAAGGGGTCTGACCCAAGGGTGATTAAAGAAATTTTGTTTTGGAGTAAGAGAAAAATGTGTTTTCTTTCTAAAGAAAGTAAATTGAGGTAAATTGAACAATATTCTGAGAATATTCTAATTTAAAAGAACATGTGAAATAAATTGTGAATTGAAGGTGAATGTTTAAAAGTTTGTGACAATAGATCATGAGAAACCAGTTCTGATCTATATAAATGATTTATGTTTGCATCAACTGAGTTAAAATTTATCAAATTGTGGAAGATACCAATTACAGTTACAGGTAAAGACCTACAACTAATGGTAACTAAAAGTAAAACTGAACTAAACAAAGTTAAGTTTTAAATATAAACAAACAAAAGTGATGCTTTTTTGGAAAACATAAAGAAGATGAATAATTAGAAATGCTAATTAATGAAATAACAATTTAAGGTGGTAATTGGAAAAAAAACCATTCTGTTTTGATTTTATTTTTATTTATATATATATATATATATATATATATATATATATATATATATATATATATATATATATATATATATATATATTAATCTTTTATTTTATTTTGTTTCATTTTTTGTGGTATTTTGAGCCATGGTTGTCCCACTTCTCAAAAAGGGGGGAGAAGAAGATTTAAACCAAACTGTATTAAAGTGATGAAGGAATGCTTGGTTAACCTAATGGTTAGCATAATGCTATAACAACAGGGTGTAATACAGTTAAAAGAGGAGTTTAAATCAAATAATGAAATAAAGAAAGTTGACAGGACTTTTCTGGAGAAGCACTGTTTAGTCTGATTAAACCTTTTCAGATTAAAGTAGATTTCCAGCAGACCATATCTGTGGAAACAGGGTTTTATCTGCTGTTTCATTTTATGGTTTGATCATTTTAAGGGCTTTTATGGTTTTGTTTGACGAAAACCTAGGAGGCACTTTCTATGGGTCTCTAATGTCAGATAATGTTCTGATTTGTTTGTTTTTTATTTGAATGGAAGCCAACTACAACAAGTATACCAGTTCAGAAAAGGAGCTAAGAGCTAATATTAACATAGTTCTTTGAACTTATATCATCTTGGTTTACACCTATGAAGGGAAGTACACCTGTGAGCAGGGCTATTGACAGGGGTCACATGACTTCCTGTGACATCACTCTGAACTTGACAAATGTAGAGATCAGGGACAGGTGCAGTGCAAAGCAGAAGTCTGGAGGTTTTGTGAAAGTAAGACCATTAGACCGGCGTTGCCTGCTGACCGGAAACATGCGCCCTTAAAGGATCCTCGTTTTATTTGTGTTCACATACAATGTTACGGAGAACATCGTGAGTCGAAACTCACACTTTAGGAGCCAAACAGCAGCTCCCTCAGGTTCATTTGAGAGCCCCATTTACATCGACGACAGAGGTGTACTTCGAAGGTGTCCTTAATGAATATAAGGCTAAAATTAAATTAGCATTAGGATTTGAATTTTTACCATTTGGGACAATTTATGAAAATGTGGATTAAAGTATATTAAGTATATTTATAAACAACAAAGGTTTATGAATTGTACGAGAGATGCTGTAACTGTTAATTAAAACTGGAAATGAGAGAAAACTGGTCCAAGGACTAGACAGAACAAAATAGCACTGAGCATGCTTTTAGCTGAAAAGGGGGGATCTACAAAAGGATTTCCTCCAAAGTAACACAGGTCTAGTAACAGCAAAACTAAAGCCTTTAAGAAAGGACTTCAAACTCTAACAGAGGAATTGGCAAAGTACTCTGGTATAGAGAAATTAATTTTGACCTGGTTTTAAAAAATATTTGGAAAATTTACTGGGATTTTAGAATCTGTATCGAGATACATGTACTTGTTGTTGAACTTCCATGTCTGATCACTTTTGTTTGTGTTGCTTTCCATGTATCCAGAGCTTGTTGGTGAGACTGATGAATGTGGCCATTGCTGGGTCAACATTCCTGGACATGCACCTGCCAAACGACTAAGGTCAAGGCTTTGACCTCAGATGAACACCAACGGGACAACAGCTCCAGGATGGATCATACTACAGTCCTAAGGGCCGTATGGTTCATTGAATTATATCCTTATATTATCCAGAGAGACACGGAGACAGATTATATTATAAAAAGCGAAAGGCCAGGTTTTATTCTTGCAAGAAGAAGCAAAGACACTTATCAAAGGTACACAGTGCGTTTTGCTTAAGGAAGTAAACAAAACATGAGATTTTATATCAATGCAGTGGGGGCTGTCAGAGGGAGGTTGTTATAATAATTTTTATTATTATAATTGTTTTTATTGTTTATAGTTACTGGGTGCTCATAGTTCTTTACAGGTCATGTCAAATCATGCCATGTCCTCCATGCTAGTCCAAGCATGGAGTAGACATAACTAGAGACATGGCTTGCTGGGGGACTTCTGCACCTGGAGCTGGGGCCTTGGAGGAGGATGTATGCAAGATACACCTCCCTCTGACAGCCCCCACTACATTGATATAAAATCTCATGTTTTGTTTATCGAGGTCATGAGGTACAGTTTGTCTGGTTCGACCAGGTAACCAACTCCAAGAGCTTTGTTGTCTCCTTCTCTCGTTTGGTTGGGGAGAATAAAGACTTCATCTGACAATACTTGATGTTCTGATGTAGATGTCTGCCTCCCACTTTGACCTGATCGGACCCACGGCTTAAGGAAGAATCCACCTGCCTTGAGAATTTCTTCTACTCTTTTGGTGGTTTTGTCTAGCTTTTCCAGGTCATTATGGGATGTTAGGATGTCATCTACATAGGAATCCTCATCAAGGACCTTCCGTTCCTCCTTCAGATGAGTGAACATTGGCAGCTTTGCTGTCTCCCTCATGGCTAGTTGTGCAATGCACCCTGCTGGTCGATCGCCAATGTTGACCCTGGTGATGGCATATTCCTCAATTTCTTCATCTTCACTGTTTCTCCAGAGAAATCTATGGAGGTGCATCTCCAGGTCTTCAAGCCACAGACAATTGTACATCTTCTTGATGTCGCCGAGGGCAGCATGGACTCCTCTCCTGAACCTTAGTAGCACTGCGCGGATGGGATTAAATACACCGGCATCCTCCACACATGGGTTCGCAGCCTGCACCAATGCCTTCCCACTTCCACCAGTCCAAGAACTCTCTGCCAATAACAGTGGTTTTGGTGTCAGCTCTAGATTCTTGCATCTGAGCAATTTCTTGATACTTCACTGCTGTAATTCTCATCGATCGTGCAAAGTGAGTCTCAGAATTGTGCAAGGCCATGTCCACTACTTCACAGAGGTCTGGATGTGCTCCGCCAACGGTCTTTCCTAAAAGGGCTTTCCCACAGAACAAGATCTCCTACTACCTTTTATCTCTGTGGAGCAAGTCTTCCTTCACGGTGGCTTATGAGAAGCTCCACATGTTCTGGTCTGTGAAGATCTTCCAGGTTGGAGTCAGGGAAAAACTTCTTGAGTTTGCTGTTCTTTGATTACTCTATGAATTTTTGCAATTTTATCCAACCCATAGATCATCTCATGAGCTCTCTCCGTGCCTCTAGGTGTCTTGACTCTTACCTTGAGTAAGTATCTTTTGGTCTTTACCTTCATGGCCATGCCTCCAACTCCATGGACGATAAGTGTGATCTTTTCACTCTGAAGCTTCAGTCTCCTGGCAGCTATATGAGTGATGTAGTAGGTATCTGATGCTAAGTCAATGAGAGTTCCAATTTTCTGTCCTGCGTTTGTGATGCCCACTAAAGTGTTATCACATTTGTGGTAGTTTCTGAAATTTCTAAAAAGAATGTTTTTGAATATTTGTTCAGGGGTAATTTACTTGGTTCCACCATCCTTAGATTAATACATTTTAAATAGAGGCGAGGAGTAATTGTGGAGTTCGCCAGCAGGGGGTAGTGTGGCGTTTATTGTGCTCCACTGGGCTTTACGTCAGTTTTGTCCGCTTTGCGGTTTTCCTCTTTCTGCTGAGCGAGACGAGAAAAACGGACGCAGAGTTTACCTGGTCTCATTTATTTCTCCTGTTTCCAGGTTGGTGGAAAATTAAATTAATCTAATTACCTGAAGTGTAATATGTTGACATGTCACTGAATGTTTAAATGTTCGCTAATAAGGCTGTGTAATGAGTATGTGGACATAATTGTACATATGGCAGTAGCCACATTTTCGCGCCTGTTAATGTCACCTGTTACTACCAAAGTCACGTCTGAAGGGTTTTATTTTTAGCTCCTTGAACATTTTTGTAAAGTTTTAATACTCTTGAAATGTATGATATTGTGTAAAATGTTAAAAGGTTAATGTTAAAAACTGAGTTTGTCAGGGTTAAAAGCTGATGTTTAAACAAATGTGATTTATATTTTAGAAGTGGTTTAAAAATAAGTTAAAAGTCTGTCAGCTCATGCATTTTGGGAAGAGTAAAATGACTTTTGCTGGAAGAGGAAAATGCATTTAGGAACCATATGTATTTGATAACATAAGCTATGTTTTACTTTGAGTAAAAAAAGATACAACTTAAAGGGTAACCGTGGTTATGGTCATTTTGATTTATTTAAATCACTCCAAACTTAAAACTCAGTATTTGCTGAAAGATGAAAAAAAGACAAATTGTATTTCATTTTGAAGTCGTGTTTATTTGATAAGTTTATTTGATAAGTGAACATTGAGTGTGTGTAACAGAGGTGGATTTAAAATGTGAATGTCTAATAAATCCTCTCTGTCCCTCTTTCTGCTGAGCGAGACGAGAAAAACGGACGCAGAGTTTACCTGGTCTCATTTATTTCTCCTGTTTCCAGAGAGAGCATATAAGCTGTTTATGTGGTGCCAGCCGGTACCTGTAACAGTTTATTGGGGGCTCGTCCTGTGATCCTGGGCTCTCGTGACCAAGTGTGAGGAATTGGGACGCAGTATGGCGGATGGTGAGAGGAAAAGGTTGGTGTGGGCCATCAAAAAGACCCTTCTCACTCTCTCTGCAGATGAACTGTTCCAGATTGCCAAGTCAGTGGGTCCAGTGCCAGGAATTGACAAGTCTCACGTCAAGTTGACTGATGAGGAGGGTTGTTTTGAGTACATTTGCAGTTTCATGTCCAGTGAGCCTTTACTGGAGTTAGAGGATTCTGGGATGGCACACTTATTAAACTTAAGGGAATTAATTGACATAGCCATTCAGGGTCGTGCTTCACAAGTTGCTGTAGCAATTGATGTATCTGGCAGCGGGGATGCTAATGATAATGTTAACCCAATTGATGATAGGGATACCACCGATATTGGGATTACTAATACAACTCACATGACACTATCTACGGCTAGTGACACACATGACACAGAGCTGCAGAAAATACTTCCTAGTTATGAGGAGCTGAGTAAGAAAAGTATGCAGTGCAAACACACACCCACTCCACAGTCTGTACCTCAGTCATCTGTAAAGATAGGATGCACCACACAGAGTAGTAAAGTAGCAGGCAGCAGAGGTTTAAGTGAACACACGACACCATTAACACATGACAAGTTGTTCTCCTTAAAAGAGTTGTCTTACCTTCATCGCAGGGAACTGAAGATCCAGGGGGGTCAGATTGGGGACCAGGGGTCAGATCTAAGCTATAACAGTGTCTGTCGGCAGATGGAAGACGGTTTAAAGGAGCAGTTCAGTGATGCAGAGGTTGTAAGAGCTGTCCTCAAAGTCATCAAGCAGGAACTTTTAAAGACATGTTGATGAATAAGGATGATCTAACTGTAGAAGAGCTAAAAGCGTTCCTCCACTCCCACCTGGGTGAGCAAAGTAATACCGAGCTGTTCCAGGAGCTCATGTGCACCAAACAAAAAGACAATGAGACACCCCAACAGTTCCTGTACCGAGTTATAGGACTTAAGCAGAAGATCATGCTGACCTCCAAACATGCTGACACAGGTGTCAAGTATAGTGCAAGCACAGTGCAGGATGTGTTTCTCCACACCGTATATCAGGGCCTAGGTCATAAACATGATGATGTCCGCAGAGAGCTGAAGTCATTGCTTGGGGACCCCAGAGTAGCGGATGAGACAATTTTAAAACAGATGAAGAAAGTGATGTGTGATGAAAGTGAAAGGCAGCGAAGGCTAGGTCCCGCCACCCGTCAAAGACTAACAAATGTGCACAGTGCTCAGTCTGAAGTTAATGCTACACAGTGTCCTAGTGTAAAGGAGAAGGTGCCAAAAACAGATGTGATCCAGCAGTTAACAGAGAAACTTGAACAGCTTACAAGTACAGTTGAGCTCATGAGGCAGTCAATGCAGACACAGGTGGCAGGACAGTTCAGCCACAATGGAAAAGGTAGAGGAGACCGCAGGAGAGAGAAACCATATGGCTGTGACAAGTGTGTGGAGCAAAATCGTCCCGACTGCCCTCACTGTTTCCATTGTGGTGAAGAAGGTCACAGGGCAGTGGGCTGTCTAAAGAGACCAACACGGCAGGGAAACTGGAGCCGGTCTCTGCCGAGGGACAAACAGTGACCGGGTCTCAGCGATCGTCCCTACCTGATACTTGTCATACTGATCAACCTGAAATTGAAAGACTGGAAAAAAACAAAATAATGGAAAAGAGACGGAAAGAAACCAACAAGACAACCAATCCATTCCCTTATGACTTACCTCACAGCAAAGGGGAACATCTAGCCAAACTCATTGGAAGGAAAGCTCTCACCCATTGTAATCTTAATGGATTAGCAGCCAGTGCTCTGCTAGACACTGGTGCTCAAGTGAGTATGATTGATAGAGACTGGAAGAGTAAATATCTACCTGACATTCCTGTTAGGGCACTTAGCAACATTATAGGTGACGAAGACGAGTTAAGGGTGTATGCAGTAAATGGTGACTGTTAACAGTGCTGTTTCAACACCTGTTGACGCCCATCCATCATCATGGCAACCTCCCATCAACCTCAGTCACCTTGATGATAAACAAAGGGAAAAAGTCAACAAAATGCTGTGTGAAGAAGCCGGGGCTTTCGCACGTGACGGCGATGATATTGGATGCATACCAAGCTTACAAATGTCGATTACCCTCACAGATGAGATTCCTGTTCAGAGAGCATACTCAGCAGTCCCAAAGCCACTGTTTAAAGGGGTAAAGGAGTACGTGCAGGAGCTGCTGATGAGAGGCTGGATTGTTAAATCTAAGTCCCCTTATGCTGCCCCAGTTGTCTGTGTTAGGAAGAAGGATGGCAGCCTACGTCTTTGTATCGATTATCGGCTCCTGAACAAAAAGACTGTGCCTGATCGACATCCACTACCCAGAATACAAGACCTGACAGACACACTGGGGGGCTACACCTGGTTTAGCATCCTAGACCAGGGGAAAGCTTACCATCAGGGTTTCATCGCCGAGGGTTCGCGTCACCTGACTGCCTTCGTCACCCCGTGGGGCCTCTACGAATGGATCCGTATCCCATTCGGACTTTCAAATGCCCCAGCAGCATTTCAGCGGAGCATGGAGGAGGTGCTGGGCCCCCTCAGGGATGAATGTTGCATCCCTTATCTGGATGACGTGCTCTGTTACGCAAAAACATTCGATGAACATGTGGAGGCCCTCCGCAAAGTGCTCCAGGCTCTTCAACATCACGGAGTAAAACTGAGACCTGAGAAGTGTGAGCTTTTCAGACAAGAAGTCAGATACGTGGGGAGTCTTGTGTCAGCTGATGGTATCAAGATAGACCCACGGGACCTTGAAGCAGTCAAAACCTTGACAAGCAAGACACCACAGACAGTTGGTGAAGTAAGGAAACTGGCCTTCTTGGGATATTATCGCTCCTACATCCAGGATTTTTCCAGGATCGCGAAGCCAATCTATTAGCTTCTCCAAACTAAATCAGGGAAAGCCCAGATTTCAACATGTGGGAAAACCACCAAACGCCCACAGTTGCCTTCCCGGCAGCCTGTTGACTGGACCACTCAACATCAGGAAGCTTTAGAGCAATTGGTCACTCTCCTTATAACCCCACCTGTCTTAGCGTATCCTGATTTCAACCTACCTTTCACGCTGCATACAGACGCCTCAGACCAGGGCCTGGGGGCTGTCCTCTATCAGCGCCAGAATGGGAAGCTAAGAGTCATTGGCTATGGCTCGAGGACTTTGACACCGGCTGAACGTAACTACCACCTGCACAGTGGAAAACTGGAGTTCCTCGCATTGAAATGGGCTGTGTGTGAAAAATTCCGGGACTACCTGTACTACGCTCCCCATTTCACTGTGTACACGGACAACAACCCCCTGACCTATATCATGAGTACAGCAAAACTGAATGCTGTTGGCCATCGGTGGGTGGGAGAACTCTCAGATTTCCAGTTCGACATCAAGTATAGACCTGGAAAATCAAATGTTGATGCAGACACACTCTCTCGAGTCCCCTTGGACATGGGGAAATATGAGGTGGCTTGTACAGAGGAGTTCTCGAACGAGGCAGTGCGTGCCACATGGGAAGGGAGTCAGGCAGCAGAACGGAAGGATGTGGCCTGGATTGCAGCACTTAACATGTGTTCACTGGATTCTCCATAACAACCTCAGTGTCACTTGCCAGCTATCAGCCATGATGATCTTAATAAGGCTCAAAGAGAGGATCAAGCCATAGGCAAGATTATTGAGTTAAAGGAGTCAAACACAAAACTGACAGATGATATACGCCGAACTGTAAGTGGAGCCACCAGAAAGCTGCTGCATGAGTGGAGTAAGTTGCAGCTTGAAGATGGCCTCCTTTACAGAAGGACGATCCAGGTAAAGCAGTTGGTCCTCCCTCTGAAATACAGGCCGATTGCTCTGAAGTACCTACACAATGAGATGGGTCATGTAGGCACAGAAAGAGTGATTCATCTTGCTCGGGAACGATTTTACTGGCCCTTTATGGCTAAAGAAATTGAAGACTATGTCACCCAAAAATGTCCCTGTATCAGGTCTAAGAAACCCACGACACACACGAGAGCTCCTATGGGCAGCATTACATCTAACTTCCCTTTAGAGCTTGTGTGTATTGACTATTTGCATCTGGAAACCAGTTGTGGGGGATATGAATATATTCTAGTAGTGCTTGATCATTTCACTAGATTTGCCCAGGCATATCCCACGAAGAACAAGAGTGGTAAAACAGCTGCTGAGCGTATCTTCAATGATTTCATACCCCGGTTTGGATATCCATCCAAACTCCATCATGACCAGGGTCGTGAATTTGAGAACAAACTGTTCCAATCATTACAGCAGTTGTCAGGGTTAGTCACCGCGGACGCCACCTTATCACCCACAAGGCAATCCAGCTGAGCGCCTGAACCGCACCATTCTCCAGATGTTAAGAACATTGACTGATAGTGAGAAACTACGGTGGAAGGATCACCTCCCGCATGTTATACATGCATACAATTGCACCAGACATGAGTCAACCGGCTACTCACCGTTTTTCCTCCTCTACGGACGTCACCCACATCTCCCAGTCGACTTGCTGTTTGGATTGGCTGGAGAAAGGGAATCATATTCACCTACAGGATTTGCAGAAAAATGGGCTAAAAAGATGTCAGAAGCCTACCGCATTGCTGGCGAGAATAGCAAAAAGTCCAGTGCAAGGGGAAAATTGACGTATGACAAGAAAGCAAGGGGGGTTGTACTGCAACCTCAGTGAACGTGGATGGCCGGGAAAATTAAGGGCATACTGGGAGAAGACTGTATACATAGTCGAACGTCAACTCGCTGAGAACCCAGTGTACGTTGTCTGCCGTGAAACTGGAGACAAAAAGAAAAGCAGGACACTGCACCGTAATCTCCTTTTGCTGGTGAATGACTTACCTGTCGATGTCACTCCATCTGACCCCAGATCTATTCCTGAAAAGAAAACACATAACAGACAAAACAAAGAGAGAATGACAGGCACCCAAAGACGAGCAGACACCAGTGATGACAGTGAAAATGATTCAGAGAATGATTCTGGCTCGGGATACTGGTTAAGGAGACCGACTGAAAGGATAGAGGAAAGACCTGTTACTTACCAGGAGCAACTCACCAGGTATCCAGAGATTCGGGGGTCAGAACCAACACCTGTTAGGAGAGAAAATCATACTGTACCTTAACACTTACCAGATCCTACTGGTGGAAACCAACCTTTACTTACTGTACCTGTGGAAGGGGAGGAAAACAATGAGCACCAAGACTCTGACTCAGAAGTTCGACCTTTGACTCCTCCTGTAGATCACACTCAGTCAGACTTCAGAAGGTCAGCTCGTGAGAAAAGGCCACGTCGTTTTCTCACATATGAGTCATTAGGTGAGCCATCAGTCCAGACGCATGCCACAGTTAACTCAGTTCCTGGATACACAGCACCCTATATACCTGTCATAGAAGCATCTCATCACAATACACCTGCACCCTCAATCTTTCCATACATCCCGCCTCTTTGTATGCCATATTCACACCCACTCCTTTACTCCCAGACAGCATACATGCCATACCCTTACCAAGCACCAGCCACATACATTTCACCTACTATGCTTGTTTGTTGAATAGAGGTTTGAGAATCAAGGTTAAAAATTGAAAAATAGTTAAACTGTTTTGAGATAAAGATTTTTGGAAATGTCGGGAGCCATTCTTCTCTGTCAGGGAGCGTGTGATGCCCACTAAAGTGTTATCACATTTGTGGTAGTTTCTGAAATTTCTAAAAAGAATGTTTTTGAATATTTGTTCAGGGGTAATTTACTTGGTTCCACCATCCTTAGATTAATACATTTTAAATAGAGGCGAGGAGTAATTGTGGAGTTCGCCAGCAGGGGGTAGTGTGGCGTTTATTGTGCTCCACTGGGCTTTACGTCAGTTTTGTCCGCGGTTTTCCTCTTTCTGCTGAGCGAGACGAGAAAAACGGACGCAGAGTTTACCTGGTCTCATTTATTTCTCCTGTTTCCAGGTTGGTGGAAAATTAAATTAATCTAATTACCTGAAGTGTAATATGTTGACATGTCACTGAATGTTTTAATGTTCGCTAATAAGGCTGTGTAATGAGTATGTGGACATAATTGTACATATGGCAGTAGCCACATTTTCGCGCCTGTTAATGTCACCTGTTACTACCAAAGTTACGTCTGAAGGGTTTTATTTTTAGCTCCTTGAACATTTTTGTAAAGTTTTAATACTCTTGAAATGTATGATATTGTGTAAAATGTTAAAAGGTTAATGTTAAAAACTGAGTTTGTCAGGGTTAAAAGCTGATGTTTAAACAAATGTGATTTATATTTTAGAAGTGGTTAAAAATAAGTTAAAAGTCTGTCAGCTCATGCATTTTGGGAAGAGTAAAAATGACTTTTGCTGGAAGAGGAAAATGCATTTAGGAACCATATGTATTTGATAACATAAGCTATGTTTTACTTTGAGTAAAAAAAGATACAACTTAAAGGGTAACCGTGGTTATGGTCATTTTGATTTATTTAAATCACTCCAAACTTAAAACTCAGTATTTGCTGAAAGATGAAAAAAAGACAAATTGTATTTCATTTTGAAGTCGTGTTTATTTGATAAGTTTATTTGATAAGTGAACATTGAGTGTGTGTAACAGAGGTGGATTTAAAATGTGAATGTCTAATAAATCCTCTCTGTCCCTCTTTCTGCTGAGCGAGACGAGAAAAACGGACGCAGAGTTTACCTGGTGTCATTTATTTCTCCTGTTTCCAGAGAGAGCATATAAGCTGTTTATGTGGTGCCAGCCGGTAACTGTAACACGTTGGTGGTTACTTCGAGAAGCATGAGAATAACTGGTTACTTACGTGTGCTTGAGTCCATCACTCCAGAAAGGCTTCTTCCAGTGCAGTGGGATTTAGTCTCTGTTCCTGCACAGGTACGTGTCCGTATATTCAACATCCTCTGCATGACATCTGAGGCATCTTCTGCATGCTCTTAGCCTTTCGACAGTATTCAGCTTCTCACCAGGCTTTAGTTCTTTGAACTGCTTACAAAAGAATATCTTCGCACGGTGCTTTTCATCTCCACAGACAACACACCCTCCTTTCTTTGTGGACTTTGTAGAGGCATACCTCTTCTCCAGGTACGTAGCTTTCTTTTCAGATTTTTCACCAACACCCAGTTGGTCTAGTTTCTCTAGAATGTCCTCGTGTTTTTAAGAATGTTAGAAGGATGAAGTGATTGTCAAGTTATTTTTATTTTATTTTTATTTTTATCTTTATATATTTGCTGCTCTTTTATTACTTATACTTATCTTATTTTTATTTTTAACTTACTTGTGTGACTTACTGTGTGACTTTTTACTGTGGACCGCAAAGTAAGAATTTCATTGTACAGGGAAACATGCTTTCTGTCTGTACACATGACAATAAACACTTTGAATCTTGAATCTTTGAATTTCTTGGATTGACCATGAATGTCAGCCAGTCCTCCTTCATATTATCTGGCAGCACGCTCTCTATGGATCTGATCACAAGGGGATTTTTTATGGCTCCAGTGCTTTCAAGCTCCGTGAGATCATTCAGGGCCTTTTCCACAGCTTGAATTAGGTCAATTACCTTCCTTGGCTGGTGTGACTTTAAAAGGAGGGATCCTCAATTATCTCCAAGGCAATTGTTGGCTTATTTCCATACCTGTTTTGAAGTACTCTTAATATGTCATCAGCACTGTTGTATGTTGACAGGCGCAGGTTTCTACATATTCTCTCGTCCACACTGTCAAGGAGTTGGAACTTCTTCACTTCCACTGAGCCAGTTGGCTCTCCCTGCTTTTGCAGATTCTCCCAGTCTCTTTTCCATCTATAGAAATTCCTCTTAAACCCAGTGAATTTAGGTAGACTGGTTGGCTTTATTCTCACCACTGGTTGTGGAACTGCAGTTGGTTGAGGCTCTAGGCCTCTTCTTTCCTCTTCTGCAATTTTTTGTGCGGTGAAGAATTCTGCTCTTCTGGCCTCGAGGTTGCTGCCAAATATTCTCAGGTCTTTTATTCTGCCTTTCAGGTGTGCCAGAGTCTACCTCCTCTTTACCATATCTTGACCAGAGGTTGGATTGGACTGCTTCACGGATTTCATCCAGTCTCATGTCACACTCTTCCATTGTCCTTTCAAGCTCAGCCTGCTGGTGCTTGCCAAGCTTGACTTCTTCACCCTCCTCAGTTCCTGCTTCAGCCAAGTTCTGTCACTTTCTGTGTGTTTTTTAACTGACCACAGCTCTGCCCAAACTTGAAAACTGCTTTAACTCTGATGAACGCAAAGGACAACTCAAAACTGTTCACTCTTTTCTCTTTTATTTTCTTAAAGATGATTTTGATTGATTTGGGTGGAACAGAATAGGTTGATAACCTTTAAGATACACAAACCAAACCATAAATTAGTTGCAAATAAATCAAAAATAAATCTCAATAACACTTCCTCAAAATAATAGTAAATGTTACTGAATCCTCAAACCAAACAAAGTTTAATTAAATTAACCTAGGGTCTCTAATAGTTAATAATTTAAAAAATACCAATACCATAATTAAACTTATATAATTTAAACAATACACATGCTTAGAATAATGTTCACATAAAGTATTCGCCATTTAATTTAAATTGCACATTACAACCAAGCAAAAAAAAAAAAAAAAAAAAAAATCATACAGAACTCAACACAAACAAACACATAGTCCATTTTGTCCTACCAGTTGCGTCCTTGGATAATCAGGAGCTGTGGTCAAAGTATCTTTTTTCCTCAGGAACAGGTGAGAGGGCCAACTGAGCTGTTACCAAACATTTCAAATGCCATGCACCATAGACATATATATAGGTAGACGCCCTATTGGCCGCTGCGCGACGAGATTTGCGGCCGCCATCTTGAACCAGTCGTACTCATAGTTTCGTTGAATAGCAGCAGTTAAGATGCCAGAGCACTGTGCAGCATTTTATGTTCTAATCGGCGGACCATCGCAAATAGGGCTCGGGGGATTACTTTTCACAAGTAAGATTTAACATTACTATTGTACTTTGGTTGTATTTTGTCCTTAAATCCACAGAATTGAGAAGGAGCAAGGATCTTTGATAGTACTGTACTGAAATCGTAGCTAGCTAACGTTTGCTAGACTATGTATCTCCCTCCCTCAACTCAAGTGTTTTCCACATAACTTACTATTCAGATAGGAAAAAAGTTCGAAAGCACTTGTTAGATGCACGAAACTTTCTTTTAGCGTTAGGTAACGTTAAGTGCCTATAAGGACAAAGATGTGAGGAAGAAGTGGGAAGTGGCTTTGAGGAGAGAAGGATTTCATGCAAGTGATACAACAGTACTTTGCTCTCATCATTTTAAGAATGATGATTTTGATAGAACGGGTCAGATTGTCCGACTCCAAGATGGTGTTATTCCATCCGTCTTCAGCTTTCCGGTTCACCTCCAAAGAGTAGGTGTATTAGATTAGATTAGATTAGATTCAACTTTATTGTCATTACACAAGTACAGGTACAAGGCAACGAAATGCAGTTTAGGTCTAACCAGAAGTGCAATAGCAGCAAAGTGCAGGATATATACAATGGTTGCATACGTGCAGGATATGGAGATGTACAGGATTTACAGGTAATATATACAATGAATATAAATATACAGATGGTTATTACTATAACAGGTGAGTGTGTGCCATAAATAAATATTACAGGTGTCTCTTTCTATAAACAGCATTTACAGGTGAATATGTACTATAAATGTAAATGTAATATACAGATGTCTCCAACTATAAACAGAATTTTACAGGTGGATGTATACAATTGTATGTTAGCTGAAGGTAAGCAGTAGATTTAAGGTAGTGCAATGAGCATGGACAGTGCAAATAAGTGTGATGCGAAATGTAAACAGTTGGTACTGTATGAACAGTTGGTTGTGCAAATGAGCATGTTCCAGCTAAGGTACAGTAGTGTATTCTCATAAAACTATTAGCATTCATAAATGTGAATGTTCATAAATGTAAATTATCAATCACTTGGCAGGGTAAGATGCTTATACCTTTATATGTATTGTATTATATATTATGCTTCATCATTTTAGTTGGAAAATGGCAGTGCTACTTCTACCTCCAGAAGAGCGGAAGAAAGCCTGTCCATGGACTCTCAGGATTTCCAGGAAACGGCAACCCCAAGCCCACAACCTCAGCCTAATGATGTGAATATTTCTACTTTAAACATCATATCATAATGTTCTCTGGACATATTCAAATCTCACTTTTTTGCTTCCACTCATATTAAACACGCTCACAAATAAACCCATACAAACACAATTTAAGACACATTGAACATGCATTACTGGTACACACACACACACACACACACACACACACACACACACACACACACACACACACACACACACACACACACACAGTGCTGGTAGTGGCTTTGACATGTGATGACTATAAGAAAGAATGTGGGCATTAAACTAGTGGTGTCAAAATAATGTTTGGAAGTGAAACATTACTCAAACCATGTTCATCCCTCTTTCTATTAGGATCGTGGCTATGCCTTGCCTGCTTCTCCTAACGCTCTTAAGACCAATGTTAATTAATGTTACTGCTTTTGCAGCAGCTAATGGGGATCTTAATAAACTAAACTAAACCAAACTCACTGAAGCCTTGGCAAGAGTGGAACATCTAGAGCGAGAGAAGAAGAATTCCATGGCCAGAGAAAAGAGGGCAAAAACCACAGTAAAGAGTCTTTTGGGGGATTTGAGGGAAAAGAACCTCATTAATGAAGAGCTCAAAGAGAAGCTTGAATTCTACTCTGGTAAGACAAAATTAACACTTTGAAATTCATGTACATGTTATTCTTACTCTTATTAAACTCTTTATTTATTATCTGAAGGGGACTTATTCATTTTAAATCATAACATTTCAGATCTTCAGTTAGACCTCATGGCAAAGCAAGGCCACGGATACACAAAGGACTACAGAGAGTTTGTGCTCACGCTGCATCTACATGGTCCAAAGGCATACAAATACCTCAGAGAGACTCGACATTTTCCCCTCCCACATCCACATACAATACAAAGGTAGGCTTAATGTTGTCCGAATTTATTTTTTGGAAATTATTAATGCAAACACACTGAAAAGCTTCTTCTCAATTTCTTTTACAGGTGGCTGCGTTCAGTGGATTCCAAACCTGGCCTGAACAAGATGATGCTGGATATGCTGGAGAGAAGATGCCAGGGAGACCAGGCTAAATATGGCTGTGTTTCACTAATGTTGGATGCCATGTTTGTGTGTATGTGATAGAGAGAGGTGTGTGTGTGTGAGAGAGAGCGAGTTAGTCAAAATCATTATAAATTGTTTCTACAAAATATTAAAATGTTTATCTGCTACTATCTGTTTCTGCTTCTTTATCATATTTATAGTGTGTGGTTTATAAATTACCTTATATCCTAAATCACATATTTAGATTTTGAACATCTGATTACTTTATATCTTTTATCAGAATATTATATAACTGTTAAGCCTACTATGAATATTAAAATACGCTGAACAATGTGTCCTGTATCATAGCTACATGAATGACCTTTGCAGCAAAAATGCCCGCGTCAAAATTAGTTGGGTATTCGGTGAGAAATTATTGAATAAATGCGCTGACAGCTCATTGCACCTGGCAAACAAGTTACACTGAGTGGGGCTGACGACCGGTCCAAGATGGCGGCTCCACGGCTCGTTCGTGCCAATAGGCAGTAGCGTTCGATGGGGCGTCTACCTATATATATGTCTATGCCATGCACTCTCTGTGTGTGCGCTGGTAAATATGGTCTCAAGAGCACTTCCTAGAAGTTGGTTCCACCACCTTTTGATGCGTGGTTGCCCCCTGCAGTTTGGGAGTGCTCTTAGTAATCTGAGTGAATCTAGGCTGAGTGCTCAGTACAACTTGTACCTTGAATTGACATTTACATTTAAATTTACATTTAGTCATTTAGCAGATGCTTTTATCCAGAGCGACTTACAAGTGAGGAAAACAATGGAAGCAATTTTAACAACACAAGGTACAAAAAGCATAAGTGCACAAAAACTAGTCAGTTTAAACCCAGCACAGTATACAAAGCTAAGGATAAGAGAATTTTTTTTTTTAAAGAAAGGAATCGATAGAAAGGAAGTGGAACTCAGTGTTTGTCAGTCAGGTGTTGACGGAAGAGATGTGTTTTCAGGCGTTTTTTAAAGATGGCTACAGAATCTGCTGATCTTGTAGCAGCAGGTAGATCATTCCACCAATGTGGAACAGAGCCAGAGAAGGTACGTGAGAGTGATTTATTTCCTTTTTGGGACGGTACCACCAGACGTTGTTCATTTGCAGAGCGCAGGGATCTGGTAGGAACGTAGGTCTGTATTAGTGAGTGAAGATATGAGGGTGCAGAACCAGTGGTGGTCTTGTAGGCCAAGAGCAGAGCTTTGAACTTGATGCGGGCGTCAACCGGGAGCCAGTGTAACCTAATGAATAGAGGAGTTACGTGCGCTCTCATAACACATACTAACACCTAATGTGTTTTTGTATGTTTGTTTAAGTTTTCCTCTAGGTGATCCAGACAGACTGGACCAGTGGGTGTTGAAGATGAGGAGACAGAATTGGACTCCTCCCACTTCCAGTCGGTTGTGCAGTCAACACTTTGAGATGGATTGCTTCTGCACTGATTTGAGGGTACCCAATGCTTTGTGTCATCTTTATTACAAGGACAATACATACTGACCAACAGTACAACTGTATAATAACATTAGTCCACATGGGTTATTGAAGAACTGCACAGTGAGTCACAAGCAAGCAGCAGCTTTATCAGAAACATCATTAATTACATGCAGGCCATTAGGGAGACAAATAAAACACACGGTCAAAATTAAAAATAGAAAACATGCGTTAGTTACACTACAGACATTGTCAAGTTGTGCGTGTTTTTTGGTTGATCACAGCTCTGCCCAAACTTGAAAACTGCTTTATCCTTGATGAACGCAAAGGACAACTCAAAACTGTTCACTTTATGACTTTTTATTTTCATAAGGATGGAACAGAATAGGTTGATAACCTTTAAAATACACAAACAAAACCCATGAATTAGTTACAAATAAATCTCAATTTCACCTTCTCAAAATAAGTATAAATAAATGTTACTGAATCTTCAAACCAAACCAAACAATCATTTAGTCATTTAGATTAATCTAGGATTTTAATAGTTAATAATCAATCCCATAATTAAACTTATGTAAATTCAACAATGCACATGCTTAGACCTTCAAGTTCTATGTTCACAGTTATTATTAGTTAGTATTCCCTTATTTAATTTAAATTGTATCTTACAATCAAACAAAAAGTAATATAAAGGCATGAATTTAACACATTTCAACACATTTACACAATCTGTCCTACCAGTTGCGTCTTTGGATGATCTGGAGCTGTGGTCATTAGTATCTCCTTTCAGGAATGAGTAAGAGAACCAAGTGAGCTTTTACCAAACATTCCAATGCCATGCACCTGCCCAACTTGTGGGTGCACAGGTAAATATGGTCCCCAGAGCACTTCCTGTAAGTTGGTTTCAACAGCTCCGGTTGCATGGTTGCCCCCTGCAGTTTGGGAGTGCTTGGAGCCCTGAGTGAATTTAGGCTTTAGTGCTCAGTATAGCTTGTAATCATGAATTGACAAAACACCTCCCACTTGACCTCCTGGTTCATCAACCCAAGGAGGTCACACAGTACTGTGATGTGTTGGATTTAGTTACTCTAAATTTGATCATGTTGCTGCTGCTCTTCAACTGGAAGCAAGACAACTATCCGCCTGACATCCCTGTGAAGAACTGTTGCAGGTATCTTGATTGAATGTTTTTTCCTCTTTTTAGTGGGCTTCACAGTTGGGACTGAGTAGCTGGGGAAGGATCGGAGATATACATCCCTCACAATTCCTTTCTTGTCGGTGTTAACGTCAATGACTCTGGCAAGCCTGAACTGACCTCTCAAGGCGTTCTGGTCAGCCATCCAGACAACATCTCCAATTGCCACATTCCTGTGAGCTGTGTGCCACTTAGTCCGGACAAACAGGTTTGGTCCGGCTAACTGACTCCATTTTCTCCAGAATCTGTCAACTTCTGTTTGGATGGTTCTTAATCTCTTGTAAGAGTAGCCTTCAAAGTCAAAGGTCCCTGGATCTCCTCTGGGTCCAGTTCTACCGAGTAGAAGTGAATTTGGGCAAATGTATTCTACACAGTCCTCTCTGCTCTGAGTCCTGGCATCAATAGGCCGTTCATTGGCGAGGTTGGAAGCCATATAAAGGAAAGTTTGAAATTCACCCCATGTGAAGACTCCATTACCTCCCAGATTGTGTAAAGCTCTCTTCACAGTCCGGACAGCAGCTTCAGCAGCTCCGTTTCTGTGAGGTGAGTCTGCTGGATGAATTCTCCAGCTCCATTCTGTGCCATGCTTGGAACCTTCGTTTTCAAGCTTTGATTTCTCCAGTCGGTCCAGAAATATGTAGAGCTCTTCGAGGCAGGTCTGGCTCCGATAAAGTTTCTTCCGGGATCCGACCACAATTTCCTCGGATGCCCTCTCAGTGCTGTAAATCTTTGGTAGGCTAACAGGAAGCCTTCAGCTGACTGGTCACTGACAAGGTCTGTGTGCATAGCTCTTGACACCATGCAGCAAAAGACAATTCCCCACACCTTGAGTTTCACCTTTTTCCTCACCTCATCCTTCACTTCATAAGGTCCAAATAAGTCCACTGTTGTGTACTCAAATGGATTGGCTGGTGTTATTCTCTCTGATGGAAGGTCACTCATGATCTGTTGGCATCTTCGGGCCTTAAGTTTCCTGCATGTCACACAGTTATCAACGATCTTCTGAGCTAGTTTCCGGCCTCTTACCACCCATGCTTTCCTTCTCATCCGGAAGAGTGTGCCTGCGATATCTTCATGGTTTGTCTTGTGGGCTTCTTGAGCTAGAAGAGTGGATACCCATGATGTGCAGGGCAAGATTGGTACTGCAGTTTTTTCTTCATTAAAGATTTGGAATCTTCCTCCACAGAGCAAAAGTCCAGTGTTTTCCTCCTTGACCACAGCGAGCCTGCTGAGTGTGGTGTCTGGCAAGGTTACCTCCTTTTGAGCCGCAAGGAAGAGATCTCTGAGTGCATCTTCGCACTCCATGATGGTAAGTGTAGCTTCCTTGACTCTGGACTTGATCTCAAGAGCTGAAGAAATTTTCTTCTTTGGCTTGCTTGTGGTGGTGGTCTTTGCCAGCATTTCTTTCCACTTTGTGGCAGCTCTCCACACCCAGGCAATGACTCTTATCAATCTGGTTAAACTGCTGAACTTACTGATGTTAAGGATTTTCCCCACTGAAGAACCAGAAGGTAGTCTCCGGACTTGGATTCGGGGCTCTCTTCTGCTAGGGCTGCTTTGCAGGTCTTTATTTTGGTCAGAGGTTGGAGATATTGGTATTGTAGTGCCATGTGGAGCATGTTGGGTTTTTTTTCCCACCTGCGCTCGGGTCAGTGCTGCTGTAAAACATTTTCTTTGGAGCTTGTTTATACCTTCTCTTGCCTCTGCAGTGACATCTTTGGCTGACTTTGTCGGCCAATCCTCTACAGGTCGTTTCAGAAACTTTGGGCCATTTTGCCACACAGAGTTCTCTTTGAGGTCCTCTGGGGTTGCTCCTCTTGTCGTGAGGTCAGAAATGTTTTGCTCACCTGGAATCCATCTCCAGTCCTCCACAGATGTGGACTTCTGGATTTCTCCCACTCTGTTTGCAAAAAAGGTCTGGTACCCATAACTGTCCCTTTGGATTGCACCCAGCACAGTTTGACTATCTAACAGATGGAGCCAACGTTCTACTTGCATCCGACTGTGCTTTTCAATGTATTTTCTGAGTCTTGCAGCGAACACACCACCACAGAGCTCTGCCTTCACTGGTTCTCCCTTTTGGTCAAGTGGTGTAAGCTTGGCTTTGGACTCAACAAGTCGGACCAGGATGCCTTGCTCGGTCTCCCACCTGAAGTATGCCACAGCTCCATAACTCTGGTCACTCCCATCTGAGAATGTTATTCCCCAGGGTTTTCCAATCCTTTTGACTGGTGTTAGGCTTCTATGGAAGGTAATTTGGTTGAGGCGTGTGTATTCCTCAAACAGGTGGATGGCTTCTTCTCTTAGTTTCTCAGACAGAGGTGCGTCCCATGTGTCTCTTGTTAGAGTTTTGCCCCCAGTTTCTTGAAATGCTTTTCTGACTAAAATGGCTCCTTTCTGTTTGGCAGGTGTTGCAAGGCCTATTGGGTCATACAAACTAGCTACTTGGCTAAGCAGTTGTCTCCTAGTCAGTGGATTTGGAGTTTTCCTTCTCACTTCCTCTCCAACAAGATTTTGACTGATCCTCATCTTCTTTTTTCTCTTTGAGAAGTTTATCGAGGTCATGAGGTACAGTTTGTCTTGTTCGACCAAGTACCCAACTCCAAGCGCTTTGTTGTCTCCTTTTCTTAATTGATTGGGGAGGATGAAGATTTCATCTGACGATGCTGGATGTTCTGATGTAGATGTTTGCCTCCCACTTTGGCCTGATCGAACCCACGGCTTGCGGAAGAATCCACCTGCCTTCAGAATTTCTTCGACTTTTTTGGTTGTCCCGTCTAGCTTTTCCAGGTCATTATGGGATGTAAGGATGTCGTCTACATAGGAATCCTCTTCAAGGACTCTCTGTTCCTCTTTCAGATGATTGAACATGGGCAACTTCGCTGTCTCTCTCATGGCTAGTTGTGCGAAGCACCCTGCTGGTCGATCGCCAATATTGACCCTGGTGATGGCATATTCCTCAATTTCTCCATCTTCACTGTCTCTCCAGAGAAATCTATGGAGGTGCATCTCCAGGTCTTCAAGCCATACAGAATTGTACATCTTTTTGATGTCGCCGAGAGCAGCATGGATTCCTCTCCTGAACCTTAGCAGTACTGCTCGAATGGGATTAAGTACATCAGGTCCTTTCAGGAGAAGGTCATTCATGCTGATTCCTCTAAACCTCTGGCTGCTGTTCCATACCAGTCGGACAGGTGTTGTTTCAGAGTGCGGGTTTGGTGCTATCAAGTGACTGACGTACCATACTGGACCTTTCCAGTCAGTAATGGTCTTTCTAGTGAGTTTCTTTGCTGCCTTCCTTTCCACCATCTCATGGACTTGAGTTGTGTATGCTGCACGCCAATCTGGTTCTCTCTTGAGCTGTTTTTCCGTCCTCAGAAACGTGGCTTCCACTGCGCTTCTGTTGTTGGGCAGGGAACTTGGATCTTCAATCCAAGGGTACTTTGTGTCCCAGTGAGGCTCTTGACTATGCATATCTGACTCCACATACCTGAGGCCTTGCCTGATTATCTCAAGCTCTCTCTCTTCACTAAGTCATGTCTTTGCCTCCTGGTTGACAGTTACCACAACGACATCCTCCACATATGGGTTCGCAGGCCGCACCAATGCTGTCCCACTTCCACCAGTCCAAGAACTCTCTGCCAATAACAGTGGTTTTGGTTTCAGCTCTCGATTCTTGCATCTCAGCAATTTCTTGATACTTCACTGCTGTGATTCTCATTGATCGTGCAAAATGAGTTTCAGAATTATGCAGGGCCATGTCCACTACTTCACAGAGGTCTGGATGTGCTCCACCAACGATCTTTCCTAAAGGGCTTTCCCACAGGACAAGATTTCCTACTACCTTTACTCTCTGTGGAGCAAGTCTTCCTTCACGGTGGCTTATGAGAAGCTCAACATGTTCTGGTCTGTGAAGATCTTCCAGGTTGGTATCGGGGAAGAACTTCTTGAGTTGTTGTGCTTTGATTACTCTGTGAACTTTCGCAATTTCATCCAACCCATAACAGATTAGTTCATGAGCTCTCTCCGTGCCTCTAGGTGTCTTGACTCTTACCTTGAGTAAGTATCTTTTGGTCTTTACCCTCATGGCCATGCCTCCAACTCCATGGACGACGAGCGTGATCTTTTCACTTGGCTTTAGTCTCCTGGCAGCTATGTGAGTGATGTAGTTGGTGTCTGATGCTAAGTCAATGAGAGTTCCAATTTTCTGCCCTGCGTTGGTGGTTACTTCGAGAAGCATAAGAATAACTGGTAATTCACGTGTGCTTGAGTCCATCACTCCAGGAAGGCTTCTTCCAGTGCAGTGTGATTTTGCAGTAATGTTCGTGAAAGCTTTCCTGAACTTTTCTGCCATGTCCGGGGTAAGATCACATATTAATTTCTCTTGCTCCTCTGTGAATGTTTGCCTCCTGGTGCTGGGTTTTTCCACTTTCATGTGTTCTTTCCCCTTGACCCCTCCTTTAAGGCAGAGAAAGAAATGGTGATCCGAGGAGCTTCCTCTCCTGCAGTCTCTGTTTCTGCACAGGTAAGTGTCCGTACATTCATTATCCTCTCCATGACATCTGAGGCATCTTCTGCATGCTCCCAGCCTTTCGACAGCATTCAGCTTCTCACCAGGCTTTAGCTCTTTGAACTGCT
Organism: Perccottus glenii; assembly: GCA_024416835.2. NCBI lineage: Eukaryota > Metazoa > Chordata > Actinopteri > Gobiiformes > Odontobutidae > Perccottus > Perccottus glenii. The sequence continues at coordinate 3,571,901 of CM044565.2, read as the reverse complement.
TACAAAAGAAGATCTTATCACGGTGCTTTTCATCTCCACACACAACGCATCCTCCCTTTCTCGTGGACCTTGTGAAGGCATACCGCTTCTCCGGTGCGTAGCTTTCCTTTCAGATTTTTCACTTACACCCAACTGGTCTAGTTTCTCTAGAATGTCCTCTTGTGTCTTTAAGAAATTTAAAAGGCTGTCGAAGTGATTGTCTGGTGTGACTCCATTTCTTGGATTGACCATGAATGTCAGCCAGTCCCTCTTCATGTTATCCGGCAGCTTGCTCTCTATGGATCTGATAACAAGGATTCCTTATGGCTCCACTGCTTTCAAGCTCTGTGAGGTCATTCAGGGCCTTTTCCACAGCTTGAATTAGGTCAATTACCTTCCTTGGTTGGTGTGACTTCAAAGGAGGGATCCTCTCCAGGTCCTCAATTATCTCCAAGGCAATTGTTGGCTTGTTTCCATACCTGTTTTGGAGTACTCTAAACATGTCTTCAGCACTGTTGTATGTTGACAGGCGCAGGTCTCTACATATTCTCTCGTCCACACTGTCAAGGAGTTGAAACTTCTTCACTTCTACTGAACCAGTTGGCTCTCCTGCTTTTGCAGACTCTCCCAGTCTTTCCTCCATCTGTGGAAATTCCTCCTAAACCCAGTGAATTTAGGTAGACTGGTTGGCTTTATTCTCACCACTGGCTGTGGAACTGCTGTTGGTTGAGGCTCTGTATGTCTTCTTTCCTCTTCTGCAATTTTCTGTGCGGTGAGGAATTCTGCTCTTTGGGCCTCAAGATTGCTGCCGAATATTTTTATATCTTTTACTCTGCCTTTCAAGTCTGCAGTCTCATCACGTGGGATCCATCTCTCCCAGTCTTTCATGCTTTCACTTGCATCATAGATTAGCTTCCTTGCTCTTTCCAGCTGTAGTTCATAGCCGTCTCTGTTGATAGCAGTAACGGGGATTTCTTTGGCTCTGTCACAGGCTTTCTCCGCTTCTTGAATTGCAAAGTCTACCTCCTCTTTACCATATCTTGACCAGAGGTTGAATTGGACTGCCTCATGGATGTCCTCTAATTTCATGTTGCACTCTTCTATCATGCGTTCAAGATCAACCTGCAGGTGCTTGTCAAGCTTGACCTCTTCATCTTCCTTAGTTCCCGCTTCAGCCAGTAGGCCAGCCGTGTAGTCCTCATTTGCATCGCTGACATTCCTCGCCAGGGAACTGAGCTTGCTGAACTCCTCTTGTAGTTCATGCTTAATCATACCAGCTGCAGCTTTGCTCAGGTAGTTTGCTTGCTTGGTGAAAGCAGATTTAGCTAAGGTCCGCTCTTGCTTCAGTTGCTTGACTGTTTTCCCAAGAGTTTCCTTTGCCATGGTGAAGAGTTTTACAGTTAATTCTTAGTGGGAAGGTACTGATACAGTGGCAGGGACAGACTGCTTCCTGCGAGGGGCGCAGCCATAGATTACTATTACTTTTGTGGTGTCAAGTTGACCATGAACACAACTCGTTGATACAGGAATGCTCTAAATAAAAAAATGTACAACTGTGATTCTACAATAAATCAATTAAATAAAGTAGCTACAATGCCATATAATGTCTTTTCTTTATATCTCTTTTAACAGGGAAGGACTTGACTTGCGTGACAAGCACAGCTGTGCCCACCAATTTCTTTTTTTCAAAAGACAAACATCCAAAGCCTAGACGGTCACGGCAGGTATGTATTGCTGAAAAGGTGTCAATTACATTGAAGAGGTTGAGAATGCTAATAATGTGTCAAATGACAGTGTTGAATGTCAAAGTGTAAATATTATGTATGTACATTTGTGGCCATGCAAACCTTAAATGGGAAATGAATTGAACTTGATTAGACCTTTTTCTATATGTCTCAGAGCCTGCATGAACGGGGCCTAAGTACATTTCAGAAAGCCTGTGTGTGTCATGGCCAATGGCCCAGGAACCGGAAGACTCCAATGCATAAACCCATACACAGGCAAAGGGTTAACATAAAGTTTATTGGTCCACAGATACAAAACAAAATCCAAGGAACAGGAAACCACAAAGGCTAAAACAAGACAATAGACACTGGCACAGGACACATATTAGGAACAGGCTCAAAGAGACACAGAGGCGTCGGGTCCGGCCCTCGGAACTGGTCGGTCGGACGGGGCGCACGGGGAAGAAACAGAGGCGTCCAGATCCGGCCCATGAAACTGGTCGGCCGGACGGGACGCTCGAGGATTAACAAATGCTTCGGATCCGGCCCTCGGAACTGGACGGCCGGACGGCGCTAAGGGACAACAAAGGCGTCGGGTCCGACCCTCGAAACTGGTCGGCCGGACGAGGCGCTCGAGAAGGGAGGCGGTGCTGGGACAGGCACTAGGGGGGAAACAGGTGTGCCAGGACAGACAGACTCATACATGGGGCACCCAGGATACTTAGACCGGGCGTTCTCAGACGGGCAGGACTAGGACTCAGATCAGGCAGGACAGAATCAGGCAGGGCAGAATCAGACAGGGGCAAAACTCCGGACTAATGGAACAGGCAGGAGCAGGACTCAGGACTCAGGAACAGGCATGAGAAGGACTCAGGATCAGGCAGGAGCAAAAATCAGGACTCAGGATCAGGCAGGGGCAGACCTCAGGACCAGGCAGGGAAACAAAGAACTAAGGACCAGGCAAGGAAACAAAGAACTCAGGACCAGACAGGGAAACAAAGAACTCAGGACCAGACAGGGAAACCAAGAACTCAGGACCAGGCATGGAAACAAAGAACTCAGGACCAAGCAGGGAAACAAAGAACTCAGGACCAAGCAGGGAAACAAAAAACTCAGGACCAAGCAGCGAAACAAAGAACTCAGGACCAGGCAGCGAAACAAAGAACTCAAGACCAGGCAGCGAAACAAAGAACTCAAGACCAGACTGGGAAACAAAGAACTCAGGACCAGGCAGGGAAACAAAGAACTCAAGACCAGGCAGGGAAACAAAGAACTCAGGACCAGGCAAGGAAACCAAAGAACTCAGGACCAGGCAAGGAAACCAAGAACTCAGGACCAGGCGAGGGAAAAAATGACAAAAGTACGGCCGAGTGAAGGCTGACAAAGGAAAGGGAACCGGACGGCTAACAAGGAAAAAGTAACTGGACGGGGCTGACACGGGAAAGGGAACTGGACGGGGCTGACACGGGAAAGGGAACTGGACGGGGCTGACACGGGAAAGGGAACTGGACGGGGCTGACACGGGAAAGGGAACCAAAAAGGAACGAACACAGGCGAGGGAATCGGAAAGTGAAAAACCTGAGCCGGGGAAGGACCAGACGGATGAGCTCGAGCTGACCAGAACAGGGAAACTGTGAATGGCCACACGGAAAAACAGTCAAATATGCTACGGGATGGCCACACAGAAAACAGTCAAATATGTTGGGGATGGCCACACGGAGATGCTGAGGATGTTCACAATGAAAACAGTCAAATATGCTAGGGGATGACCACACAGAAATGCTGAGGATGTTCACAATGAAAACAGTCAAATATGCGGGGGATGGCATCACGGGAACAGTCAAATATGCTGGAGATGTCCACACTGGAACAGCCAAATATGCTAGAGATGGCCACACGGAAATGCTGAGGATGGCCACTCTGAAAACAGTCAAAAATGCTGGGAATGGCCACACAGAAAACAGTCAAATATGCTGGGGATGGCCACACAGAAAACAGTCAAATATGCTGGGGATGGCCACACGGAAAACAGTCAAATATGCTGGGGCTGGCCACACGGATATGCTGGGGCTGGCCACACGGATATGCTGGGGCTGGCCACACGGAGATGCTGGGGCTGGCCACACGGAGATGCTGGGGCTGGCCACACGGAGATGCTGGGGCTGCCCACACGGAGATGCTGGGGCTGCCCACACGGAGATGCTGGGGCTGCCACACGGAGATGCTGGGGCTGGCCACACGGGGATGATGAGGGTCCGGCGGATGCACACGAGGTCAGCGGAGACACACGGTCACCGCGGAGGCACACGTGGGAACCAGGAGGCGTAGGGAACCAGGCGTAGAGGGAACCAGGCGTAGAGGGAACCAGGCGCAGAGGGAACCAGGCGCAGAGGGAACCAGGCGCAGAATGCAGAGTCACCTAGAAGTCTAGGTAGCCCAGGTAGGCGCTGAGAATTCTCTTAGGTGGCCCAGGTAGGCGCTGAGAAGTCTCTTAGGTGGCCCAGGTAGGCACTGAGAAGTCTCTTAGGTGGCCCAGGTAGGCGCTGAGACGTCTCTTAGGTGGCCCAGGTAGGCGCTGAGAAGGCTCAGGAGGCACAAAGGCTCAGGAGGCACGAAGGCTCAGGAGGCACGAAGGCTCGAAGGCTCAGGAGGCACGAAGGCTCAGGAGGCACGAAGGCTCAGGAGGTAAAGTGACTCAAATCATAAGCAGACTTGGAGGTTAAACAGATTGCCATGGGTTTGCGGAGTCTCAGTCAAGGCCAGGTCGTACTGTCATGGCCAATGGCCCAGGAACCGGAAGACTCCAATGCATAAACCCATACACAGGCAAAGGGTTAATATAAAGTTTATTGGTCCACAGATACAAAACAAAATCCAAGGAACAGGAAACCACAAAGGCTAAGGTCCGAGCAGAACAATCCAGAATACAAGATAAGCAAAAACCAGACTAAGGAAAAACAATAAAACCTCCACAGAGAACACAGACTAAAAAAGATAAAACACTGGGGACCACAAAACAAACTCACGATAAGGAAGAAGACGACCTGGCACAGAGCAAAGAAACACACAGGTATAAATAGACAAAGACAACAAGGAACAGGTGAAACACATCAGGGCGGAGCATGCAATCACAAAGGAGGGAAATACACAAGGCAGGAAGTCAATAACCAAACATAGACAGGGTCAAGACATTTCACAATAAAACCAAACTCTAATACAAGCTAAACAAAATCAGATAATAAAGAAACCACTAAGATACTTAAAAAGAACCATAACATCAAACAAAACAGACTGACTACTAAAACATGAATCCTGACAGTGTGTGCAATAGTTTACATCATCGGTGGAATATGTCTGATAACAGGATTTGTTTTTAATAGAGTTGGCATAATAATTTTCTCTGTTATGTTCCTCTGTGGGCATGAAAGTTCGCTTTCATGGACTTGCAAGTAAAACGTCAAATAAAATTAGCATAAAAAAGTTTTAACAGCTATTAGAGTTGATTTCAAATTAGTTGATAATTGCAGTCAAAGTCATGAAGTCCACTTACTATCGACGAACGAGGGCAAGCCAACAATGGCAACGAGAGAAGGGTGGAAAACCCCACTGAAAAAAACTAAATGTAGCTTGGGCGGGAAGCTCCACTTGCTTAGCAATTGTCTTAGCCTCGGCTACAGCGGAGTGGGCGTAATTACCCACGCACGCGCTCATTATGCCCACCCACGGGCTTACGATGCAACACTCCCTTTGCCCATTTTAGTAACATCCTCTGACGAAGGAGTCTGAAATGTCCGGATGTAATCGCCATTTTTTTGCCCTGACTTTGAGGCTATTTCGGCGAATAGGGGACCAATGGGCGGATAACATCCATAATTATTATACAATCTGTGGTCCAGATGCTTTTGATTTAACCTTTTTTTAAAGGTGACCTGGATGACTGAGAACCTTCACAGACATTCCTCATTGTAATGTTATGCTGATAAAAAACAGTAATACCTAAAAACACAAACTTCCATTTCTTCTATCTGAAATGTACCTCAGTTAATGCCTCTTTGGTTTTTGCATTTTCTTTCTGGCTGAGAACAGTGTCAGAGGCTAGATTAAACCAACGGATGGCATATGAATCAATTTTAGTATCTGCTGCACTGGTAGAGGGCTGGTTACTCTTTACAGCTCCTGTTGAGAAAGAATATGTGCAATAAACATCCCCAACTTCCCCAGACTAATAAGCTCCTGGTTGATGGTTCTTCTGTAATGTAAATCAGTTAAGGAATAACCAGGTTAATTGAGAATTTTAATATTAAGGCATAGTTCACCCAAAAATTTTAATTTGCTGTTACTCACTCTCAGGCCATTCAAGATGTAGGTGACTTTTTTGTTTTGTAGAACAGTCAGTGGCTCAGTGATAGAGCAGTCGTCTTTCAACCGGAAAGTTGGTGCTTCGATTCCTGGTCTTCCCACAGTTCATACTGTTGTTGTGTCCTTGGGCAAGACACTTAACCCACCTTGCCTTCAGTGGTGTTCCAGCCTTAACACTGGAGAATAGAAACTTATTGTAAGTCGTTTTGGATAAAAACGTCAGCTAAATGATTAAAGAAGAAGGTAAATGGAAAGAAGAACGACACATCCGTAAAGCCCTGAGCGACTGTGGATAGCCCAAAGGGACTTTCAACAAAACCAAGAGGACACAGAAACCAAACAGACAGGAACCAGAGACAAAAGGGAAGGGTGTAGTTATCCATTATGTGTCTGGTTTATCTGAAAAACTTAAAAGGATTTTCTATAAACACAACATTCCAGTCCACTTTAAATCAGGGAACACGCTGCGTCAAAAACTGGTCCATCCTAAAGACAAGATCCCCTCGCACAGACTAATGTAGTTTATGCAGTTCAGTGAAGAGTGCAATGACAGTTATGTTGGAGAAACAAAACAACAGCTTCACAAGAGGATGTATCAGCACAGAAGAGCCAATCCTGGAGGACCTGAGTCTGCAGTCCACCTCCACCCATGTTATATAAAAATAAATAAATAAATAAATAAAAACTGTAAAGATAATGATTAGACTTTCATGAACATGCTCGGGACCGTTGAATCGTCAGGAGCCACAGGCATTACTCTATATTTGTTTTGCCCGTATATATTTTTTTACTCTCAAAATGACCAAGTGGCCATTGACATGACTCACCAAGGACCACAGTTTCAGCTAAACATAATCTTTACTGTTCTAAAGAACAAAAAAGTGAGCTGAGAGTGAGTTAATGATCACCCCAGACACTTCCCCCAGCTCTTCTGAGGGGATACCGAGGCGTTCCCATTCCAGCCGAGAGACATAGTCCCTCCAGCGTGTCCTAGATCTTACCCATGCAACACTGTTTTTGCCCCTATTTTTCATGAGCTGAACTCAAAGATCTAAGACCCTTTCTATGAGTACAAAAGGTCTATTTTTCTCAAATATTGTTCACAAATCTGTTAGTGAGCACCATAGATAGTATAAATATGGATGATATCCGCCCATTGGTCCCCTATTCACCAATATTGTCATTACGAATGGGCAATAAAATGGCCGTTACATCCTGGCTTTTTCCATAGTAAATCAATAGTTTTTAGATAGCATAAACAAACATATTAATCAAAAATTCACCCCCCCCAGAGTTGTCATGTAGTAAAAACTTAGCTCTAGAGACAGGAGCCATCTTTTGTACCAGGCTGTAAACATGAGTTTTACACTTGTAAAGTCGCCATTGGGTTTCTCCTTATATTTTCGCTTTTGGAGCCTGCCCTCTGGTGGACGGCGGTATATCGCTGTATTTCGCTGTAAAATCACCGTATGGCGGCGCCCTTACACAAGGACCATTTTAGAGGTTCCATGGGAGAGGCTTGGTGAGCACTCCTTTTCCGAGATAACTACCTCACATGTGTGGCATATCAAGATGCTGATTAGACAGCATGATTATTACACAGGTGTGCATTAGGTTGGCCACAATAAAAGGCCACTCTAAAATGTGCAGTTTCACTGTATTTGTATACAATATCTGTGTATCCAGAGCCGATATAGGGGATCCAGAGAATCCGAAACATGCTTAACTCAGCTTCTAGGAATGTGTACAGATCCTTGCAACATTTGGCCGTGCATTATAATACTGCAACATGAGGTGATGGTCGTGGATGGATGGCACAACAATGGGCCTCAGGATCTCCTCACAGTATCTCTGTTCAAAATGCCATCAATAAAATGAACTTGTGTTCATTGTCCATAACATACACCTGCCCATACCTTAATCCCACCGCCACCATGGGACACACAATCCACAACGTTGACATCAGCAAACTGCTCACCTACACAACACCATACACGCTGTCATCTGCCATCTGCCCTCTACAGTGAAAACCGAGATTGATTTGTGAAGAGAAAACCCCTCCAAAGTTCCAGATGCCATCGAAGGTGAGCATTTGCCCACTCAAGTTGGTTACAACAACAAACTGCAGTCAGGTTGAGACCCCGATGAGGACAACGAGCAGATGAGCTTCCTTGAGACGGTTTCTGACAGTTTGTGCAGAAATTCTTTGGTTATGCAAAATTATTGTTTCCGCAGCTTTCCGGGTGGCTGGTCTTAGAGGATGTTGGAGGTGAAAATGCTGGAGGTCTTGGGCTGTTGTGGTTACCCATGGTCTGTGGTTGTGAGGCCAGTTGGATGCCGTGCCAAATTCTCTGAAACACCTTTGGAGACTGCTTATGGTAGAGAACATTCAATTCACAGGTAACAGCTCTAGTGGAGACTCAAAACATGAAACAGATAAAGAATGTATTAATTATGTTTATTAAACTGCTTTACTCCCTCCTTGAACTGCAACCCTGGTAGGGTCTCCCAAGGCAAACAGGTCCTAGGTGTCGGGCCAGACAAAGAGCGGTTAAAACCCCCTTATGGACAGGATAATATCAAGGAGACGTTGAAGGTGACGTTGCCCGGTATGGCGCAACCGGGCCCCCCCTGGAGCCAGGCCCGGGGTTGGGGCTCACATGCGAGCGTCTGGTGGCCGGGTCTTTCCCCACGGGGCCCGGCCGGGCTCAGCCCGAAGAAGCGACGTGGGGCCGACCTCCCGTGGGTCTACCACCTGCGGGAGAAACCGTAAGGGGCCGGTGCAAAGTGGATTGGGTGGTTGTCGAAGACTGAGACCTCGACAACCCAATCCCCGGACACGGAATCTAGCGCTAGGGACATGGAATGTCACCACGCTGGCGGGGAAGGAGCCTGAGCTTGTGCGGGAGGTTGAGAGATACCGACAAGAGATAGTCGGGCTCACCTCCACGCACAGCTTGGGCTCTGGAACCCAAATCCTCGAGAGAGGCTGGACTCTCCATTACTCTGGAGGGGCGGAGCTGTCAACTGATCACCACCTAGTGGTGAGTTGGATCCGATGGCGGGGGAGAAAGCTGGACAGACTCTGCAGGCCCAAACGTACTGTGAGGGTCTGTTAGGAACGTTTGGCAGAGCCCCCTGTCAGAAAGATCTTTAACTCCCACCTCCGGCAGAACTTCGACCGTTCCCGAGGGAGGTTGGAGACATTGAGTCCGAGTGAACCATGTTCTCCACCTCCATTGTCGATGCGGCCACTCGAAGCTGTGGCCGTAAAGTCTCCGGTGCCTGTCGTGGCGGCAACCCCCGAACCCGGTGGTGGACACCGGAAGTAAGGGATGCCGTCAAGCTGAAGAAGGAGACCTACCGAGCCTGGTTGGCTCGTTGGACTCCTGAGGCAGCTGAAAGGTACCGGCAGGCCAAGCGGACTGCAGCCCGGGTGGTCGTAGAAGATAAAACTCGGGTCTGGGAGGAGTTCGGTGAGGCCATGGAAAAGGACTATCGGTCGGCCTCGAAGAAATTCTGGCAAACCGTCCGGCGCCTCAGGAGGGGGAAGCAGTGCCCTGCCAACACTGTTTACAGTGGAGGTGGGAATCTGCTGACTTCAACTGGGGATATTGTTGGACGGTGGAAGGACTACTTCGAGGATCTCCTCAACCCCACCGACACGTCTTCCACTGAGGAAGCAGAGGCCGAAGGCTCGGAGGTGGACTCGTCCATCACCCAGGTCGAAGTCACTGAGGTAGTTGGGAAGCTCCTCGGTGGCAAGGCACCGGGGGTGGATGAGATACGCCCTGAGTACCTCAAGTCTCTGGATGTTGTGGGGCTGTCTTGGTTGACACGCCTCTACAATATCGCGTGGCGGTCGCGGACAGTACCTCTGGACTGGCAGACCGGGGTGGTGGTCCCTCTTTTCAAGAAGGGGGACCGGAGGGTGTGTTCCAACTACAGAGGGATCACACTCCTCTACCTCCACGGGAAAGTCTATGCCAGGGTACTGGAGAGGAGAATGCGGGGTCTTGGGGTCTTGTTCATGAGTGAGGGAAGAAGGGAGCGTGAGATTGACAGACGGATCGGTGCAGCTTCTGCAGTAATGCGGTCGATGTACCAGTCTGTCGTGGTGAAGTAGGAGCTGAGCTGTAAGGCAAAGCTCTGGATTTACCGGTCAATCTACGTTCCTACTCTCACCTATGGTCATGAGCTTTGGGTCATGACCGAAAGAACAAGATCCCGGATACAAGCGGCCGAAATGAGCTTTCTCCACAGGGTGGCGGGGCACTCCCTTAGAGATAAGGTGAGGAGCTCGGTCACTCGGGAGGAGCTCAAAGTAGAGCCACTGCTCCTCCACATCGCGAGGAGCCAGCTGAGGTGGCTCAGGCATCTGTTTCGGATGCCTCCTGGACGCCTCCCTAGGGAGGTGTTTCGGGCATGTCCCACCGGGAGGAGACCCCGGGGAAGACCTAGGACACGCTGGAGGGACTATGTCTCTCGACTGGCCTGGGAACGCCTCGGTATCCCCCCGGAAGAGCTGGAGGAACTGTCTGGGGAGAGGGAAGTCTGGGTGTCTCTGCTCAGACTGCTGCCCCCGCGACCCGGCCCCGGATAAGCGGTAGAAGATGGATGGATGGATGGATGGATGGATGGATGGAAACTGCTTTGCATTTTCCGGTGGGAGAGACATTGTGCAATGTTTGATGTGAGAAGAGCGGAGTGATGTTTGCTGGTCTTCCTTACAAACAAGAGCATGACGAGATGCCTCTGTACAAGTGCCGGAGTGTAAGGACAGTGAGAGATGAGTGGCTGTGGATAGCTAAGTGAGGGATCACGTGATAGTCGTTGGGTGGTGATGTGTACCACATGCGTTGCTAGGGTCAATGCTGAACAGAGTAGAGTGCATTGTTGCTATGAATTTGAGACTGAGAGGAAGAGGCAGATTGTTCTGTGAGGGCTGACACATAGTCAGTGGAATAAGGGCTGACACAGTCATCTGTGTAGTGCACCCATTGCTAGAGACTATGTTAGCATGATGTGCCAAATAGCGAGCGTTGTTGCTACGTGGCGTTTGAGACTGAAAGAAAGAGGAAGATTGTTCCGTGGGGGCTGACACACTTGTCAGCTGGTGGTTCCGTGTATTGTCCTGTGTTACGGAGTTGAGCGGAGTCATGAAGCGCATGCAGAGAGGGATGCGGGCGGCAGCGGTCTGCTGTGACAGATGCCGTAGCTACATGGTGATATCGCATGATATGCCCCTTGAATATCCTTGAAAGGTACGATAGGATGGAAGCAGAGTCAGGGCGGATAGGATAGATCTTAAAGTAACATAACCATAAAAATAAAAAAATAAAAATGCTGTTCCGGTTTTCCAAGAGCCAGTACCAGGAGAATAGGTCTGAGCGGTAGCCTTTATCAGGGGAAATTTTGATTGTCGAGGGGATGGACGTTGCCACTTCAAAGAGTTTGGTTTTGAAGAGCATCTCTTTCTGACATGTTTTGACAGTCTTCTGTTGTCTTCCTCAGAGGTCAAGTGGTGTTACCGTCGTCCCTGTTCATTGTCCTCCGGATCTCAATCATCTCCTTAATCCATCTGAGTCGTTTGAACAATGTAAGTTCGCTTTGGATAAAAGCGTCAGCTAAATGAATAAATGTAAATGTAAATGTTTGTTCTCCCCGTTGTTATTATCCTGGCTTTGTGCCAATTCACTAGATTTTTTTTTCTCTAACAGTGGTCTGAATTTGCAGACTAAAGGTTTTCTTTTGTTTGGTTGCTTGTATGCATGTTCTTGCTGTTTCTTTCTCACACACGACATGTTTTTCCTTTTTCTCCAATGTGTTTTGCATGAAAGGCATAGGGTAGGAGATACAATGAGATCGAGGAGGGGGGCCCTATGTTATTGAGAAGGATCCAGCACGGTGCCTTGGATGCCGTGTAAGACAACTGCAATGCAATGCATTAGCTTGATAATGAGACAGCAGTGTAATACGTGAAATTAACTCAGTGAGCAAACAGTGCTAAATGCCTGCTTGTGATTTGTACAGATGTTTTTTTAAAATTGCCTCATGTGTTGGTCACTCCTGTCTAGTCGAACCAGCGCTGGGCGTGCATAAAGGCGTACAAATGCTAGTGTCTCTTTCTGTTTATCTGGGTTTGTGATGCAAAGTGAGGCAATGCACTGCACAATGCCTAATTGTCTTGAACGTCTAATTTCATTTTTAATTTTTTTTTTAAAGGAATTGCACCAAAATGTTTGCTGATTGGGTGTGTGTTATAATAATTTTCAGTTTCCTATTGTTTATAATTACTGGGTGCTCATAGTTCTCTTCAGGTCATGTCAAATCTGATCATGTCATCCATGCTAATCCAAGCATGAACTAGACATAACTAGAGGTAGACATAACTTGCCACGGGAGGACTTCTGCAGAAATCTATAAAATCTTATATATTGTTTACTTTAGCAAACAAACCTCATCCTGTAACATTGTGACATGTTTGTACTTTTGCTTCATTCTTGCAAGAATTAAACCTGACCATTCATTTTTGACTACTCTGTCTACGTGTCTCTCTGGATAATGTGGATAAAGAATTATTATAACATTTGGTGCCGTGGGCCGGATCGTCAATACCCGCTGTTCTTTGTTTTCAAAGAGTGGAACTGACGTGCACAGAAGAAATACGCAAAACAAAGCATTTTTATAAGTCCCAAAGCTGCGCTGTTTAAAGCAGTATGGGCCAGACATCTACTCTGTAAGCGTGAAATGCGGTGATGATGTCTGGACTGAAATAAGATCAGAGAGACGGAGAGGACAGAACAGAGGCGTCTGGCTGCGGAACAACTGGACTATTGGAGTTTAAATTCAGGTAAATCAACTGTTAAATTTTCTTTTGGTGAGCTATAAAAACTTCCGGAAGTGGAGTTTAGGATAGACCTGCTTAAACTGATTGTTGGCTGCATGATATCTACATATATTTGTGTATTTCCACTTACTGCTAGTGATCGCTAAACGCTAAGATACTGTGACGTCTTTATCAAGACAAAGTCACATGAGTGAGACGTAAAGACAAGGTTTTATTCACAACAATTTAACATGAACCACAGTGGGCCATTGCACAACATGGTATTCTCAGTCATGGTTTCAGACGACAGTGCTACATCATTTAGCATGAACATCCAAACAGATAATCCCAACATAACCAATCATAGACAGCAACAACACATAACGGCATCAAATAATAACTGCACCAAACAACAACGGCATATGCAAATCAACAGAAGTTGGGTCAGTCATGTGACCCGGAACATTTCTCTAACCGAGCGGATCACAACAGTGTTTCGCTACATAGCCCCCACCTGAGGGGGTTAGTCGTCCCCGACAACCCCATCACTTAACACATAGTCCTTAAAGTGTCCCGGTTGCCTCCGATTCCGGCCTCTGCGCCTGGGAGGTGAGTTGTCTGGTGGGTTCATTTCAACATTTCTGTCCCTCTCTTCACCAGCAGCCACTGGGGCGCGGAGGTGGTACAGGGCTAGTCTATCCTGGTGTAACACCACCAGGCGTCCCTTCTCGGGCATGCGCACTCGATACACCACCTCGGACAGCCAGGCCACGATTTCAGCTGGCCCCCGCCAGTGACTGCGAAGCTTGGGGAACACACCTTTCTTTCGCTCAGGACAATACACCCACACCTTCTCTCCAGGCTCAAAAGCCCGTCCCCGGCATCGTTCGTCATAGGCCCTCTTTTGCCGCATGCCTGAGTTAGCTTGAACCCGGTGAGTGTAGTCATGGACCACCCTTAGCCGTTCCCTGAGTCTCTGGAAGTAGTCCATCTCCGGCCCTCCAGCAATCTCTGGCTCTGGAGGGGGGCCAAACATCAGGTCTACTGGGGTCCAGATTTCTCTCCCGAACATGAGGGCGGCCGGGGTGCACTGGCTGGATTCCTGGATGGCCATCCTATAGGCCCACAGGACGAGAGGCAAATGGCAGTTCCAGTCCTTCTGATGTCGGCTTACAAGGATTGCCAATTGGGTTGCCAGGGTGCGGTTGAATCTCTCCACCAGCCCATCACTTTGCGGGTGGAGAGGAGTTGTTTGCGTCTTTTTCACCCCAAGCAACCGGCAGACCTCGCTAAAGACCTGGGATTCGAAGTTCCGCCCTTGGTCGCTATGGAGCTCGGCAGGAACCCCAAAGCGAGTAAACAGCTCCTCGACCAGTCTCTCAGCGGTAGTGGCAGCACTTTAGTCAGGCACTGCATATGCCTCAGGGCACTTTGTGAAGTAGTCCATGGCCACCAGGACGTAACGGTTGCCAGAGTCAGTGAAAGGAAAAGGGCCCAGGATGTCCACTCTGATTCGCTCCATCGGGGCCCCCACCAAATACTGCTGCAGGGGGGCGTGTGAGCGTTGAGACGGACCCTTCTGAGCGGTACAGGAATCACAACAATGCACGTGTAATTCCACATCTCGTCTGCAGCCTGGCCAGTAGAACCGTCCCCGGAGGCGATGAAGAGTCTTGGAGATTCCAAAGTGGCCTGACCCCACTGAGCCATGCACACTCTGGAGGACCTGGGTCCGCAGAGCAAGTGGAACCAGAAGCTGCAGGATGTCCTTCCCCCGCTGCGGTGATTGCTGTCATAATAATTGTATATTAGATATTATGCTCTCACCTTTGCTCCAGTTCATATGCTTATACACATACAAGTATGACTTAATGTCTTTAGCTCTATCTCCTATTGGCGCCATGCTAATCCAAACAAGACAAAGACATCACTTTGCACTACATCTAATCATTGTTCAGGGACACTCTGTCCTGTACACTTAGTGACATGTACACGTAAACTGATTCACATCTATGACTGATACGTCAGCTCAATACACATCCATCCACGACCCTGGAGCTGAGAGGCGGGCATAATGTACACCTATAAAAGCTTCATGTGTTGTAAACATGTTAAGCAAATCACCATGTGATTTGGTTCATTCTTGCAAGAATTAAACCGGTCTTTCATTCCTAAATTTACCATGCACGGTCTTCGTTGTCTCGTTTGTGATCCGAACCTAATACTGATTATTTTAACAATTGCCATCTCCGCTACAACAGACCACCGTGGAGTTCAAAGTTGCCCCACTGGGAATGGTAGGCTTTCACTTCGGGGCCCTCAGGAGACACCACTGCCAAATCAGGGCGCTGCCCCAGCTCCAGCCAGCTCCTAACCTGGGACAGAGAGGGGTCACTCTCTTGTAGTTCTCTCAACAGCTGCGTGGACCAGGGAAGGTCCTGTCCGTCGGATGGTCTGGATGGTGGCGACTACTGGCACCTCTCGACCCCACTCCTCTTGTCGACAGCAGTGGCAACACTCTGCTGCAAGACACAGCCACCGAGACCAGGCCCAGGAAACTGCCGGGCTGTCGAACGTTGGCAGGGGTCGGCCAGTCCTTCCACTGTCCAGTATGAGTCCTTCCTGGTGATGGCAATGAGGCGCTGTTAATCCACACAGAAGCGCCACCCACTCCCTTTCTTCTTCACCAGGACAACCGGAGCCGCCCAGGGGCTATTGGATTGCTCAATTATCCCGGCATCCAGTATCTTCTGGATCATGTCCTTCGCTACCTGTCTCTTTGAAAGGGCCAAGCTCCCTAGGGAGGCGTCCAGGAGGCATCCGAAACAGATGCCCGAGCCACCTCAGCTGGCTCCTCTCGATGTGGAGGAGCAGTGGCTCTACTTTGCTCCTCCCGAGTGACCGAGCTCCTCACCTTATCTCTAAGGGAGCGCCCCGCCACCCTGCGGAGAAAGCTCATTTCGGCCGCTTGTATCCGGGATCTTGTTCTTTCGGTCATGACCCAAAGCTCATGACCATAGGTGAGAGTAGGAATGTAGATTGACCGGTAAATCGAGAGCTTTGCCTTACAGCTCAGCTCCTTCTTCACCACGACAGACCGGTACATCGACCGCATCACTGCAGAAGCTGCACCAATCCGTCTGTCAATCTCACGTTCCCTCCTTCCCTCACTCGTGAACAAGACCCCAAGATACTTGAACTCCTCCTTTTGAGGCAGGATCTCTCCACCAACCTTCTCCGACTGAGAACCATGGTCTCAGACTTGGAGGTGCTGATCCTCATCCCAGCCGCTTCACACTCGGCTGCAATTCGTCCCAGTGCACACTGAAGGTCCTGGCTTGATGGGGCCAACAGGACAACATCATCTGCAAAAAGCAGAAACGAGATCCTGTGGTCCCCAAGCCAGACTCCCTCCGGCCCCTGGCTGCGCCTAGAAATCCTGTCCATAAAGATAATGAACAGGACCGGTGACAAAGGGCAGCCCTGCCGGAGTCCAACATGCACTGGGAACAGGTCTGACTTACTGCCGGCAATGCGAACCAAGCTCCTGCTCCGGTCGTACAGGGACTGGACAGCCCTTAACTAAGGGCCCCCGACCTCGTACTCCCAGAGCACCACCCACAAGGCGCCACGAGGGACACAGTCGAATGCCTTCTCCAGATCTACAAAACACATGTGGACTGGTTGGGCAAACTCCCATAAACCCTCCAGCACCGTGGAGAGGGTATAGTGTTCCACGACTGGGACGAAATCTGAGGTTCAACTCTTCGGCCGCATTCTCCTCTCCAGTACCCTGGCATAGACTTTCCCGGGGAGGTTGAGGAGTGTGATCCCTCTGTAGTTGGAACACACCCTCCGGTCCCCCTTCTTGAAAAGAGGGACCACCACCCCGGTCTGCCAGTCCAGAGGTACTGTCCCCGACCGCCACGCGATGTTGTAGCGGCGTGTCAACCAAGACAGCCCCACAACATCCAGAGACTTGAGGTACTCAGGGCGTATCTCATCCACCCCCGGTGCCTTTCCACCGAGGAGCTTCCCAACTACCTCAGTGACTTCGACCTGAGTGATGGACGAGTCCACCTCCGAGCCTTCGGCCTCTGCTTCCTCAGTGGAAGACGTGTCGGTGGGGTTGAGGAGATCCTCCAAGTATTCCTTCCACCGTCCAACAATATCCCCAGTTGAAGTCAGCAGATTCCCACCTCCACTGTAAACAGTGTTGGCAGGGCACTGCTTCCCCCTCCTGAGGCGCCGGACGGTTTGCCAGAATTTCTTCGAGGCCGACCGATAGTCCTTTTCCATGGCCTCACCGAACTCCTCCCAGACCCGAGTTTTAGCTTCTACGACCACCCGGGCTGCAGTCTGCTTGGCCTGACGGTACCTTTCAGCTGCCTCAGGAATCCTACGAGCCAACCAGGCTCGGTAGGTCTCCTTCTTCAGCTTGACGGCATCCCTTACTTCCGGTGTCCACCACCGGGTTCGGGGGTTGCCGCCATGACAGGAACCGAGACTTTACGGCCACAGTGGCCGCATTGACACTAGAGGTGGAGAACATGGTCCACTCGGACTCAATGTCTCCAGCCTCCCGGAGAGTTGTCACTTGACAACTCCGCCCCTCTCTTCACCCGAGTGTCCAAGACATACGACCGGAGGTTAGATGAAACAACTACAAAGTCGATCATCGACCTCCGGCCTAGGGTGTTCTGATGCCACGTGCACTGGTGGACACCCTTATGCTTGAACATGGTGTTTGTTATGGACAAACTGTGACTAGCACAGAAGTCCAATGACAGAACACTGGTCGGGTTTAGATCCGGGAGGCCGTTCCCCATGTGAGCATTGTCGTTCTACCCCCTGTAGAAGCACGGAGCACTTTCCAGCACCCCTCCCAGAGACTCCAAGAAGTTCAGGTACTCTCCACTGCCATAAAAACAACAGTGAGATCCCTATCCCGATCCGAAGGCGCAGGGGAGCGACCCTCTCTTTCACCGGGGTGAACTCCAACAAGGTAATCCAACAACATGGCGGCTGAGCTGGTGGCTATGAGCAAGCCCACACCAGCCCGCCGCCTCTCACCGCAGGAAACTTCAGAGTAATGGAGAGTCCAGCCTTTCTCGGGGAGTTGGGTTCCAGAGCCCAAGCTGTGCGTGGAGGTGAGCCCGACTATCTCTAGTCGGTATCTCTCAACCTCCCGCACAAGCTCAGGCTCCTTCCTCACCGAGGTGATATTCTATGTCCCTAGCGCCGTGTCCGATGATTGGGTCGCCCGACTGCCGCCCAATCCACTTTGCACCAGCCCCTTACGGTTCCTCCCGCAGGTGTGTGCCCACGGGAGGTCGGCCCCACATCGCTCCTTCGGGCAGAGCCCCCGGTTGCGCCATACCAGGCGACGTCATGGTCCTTGATGTTTTATTATCCATAAAGGGTTTTGACCCACTGAGGTTATTTCGGCAAAATCATTTTGTGTTTGACACACATGTTTGACATGCGTGCTTCACAAGCAGTCACACAAAGAATGTTCCCTATAGCGTATTTCCACGCAGCATCTCTGTCCCCCTTTTTCAGGGAACAGGGTTGCAGTCAAGCAACCCAAGACTATGCTCCTGTGAGCGTCTGGTGAGTCAGAAAAATGGATCCCAACCTAACATTTGGCCTCAGTGTCTGCAGAGTTACTTTGCTGTCACTTCGAGTCTTTTTGTTGAACAAATAAGTTCAGTAAAAGCCTGTAGATTGTTTTCACCATTTTCAAAGCCTGTTGTGTCTGATACTGAACCCCCACTCATCAGAACACTTGTATGCAAAGTGTTACTAGAGCAGACTATGCCCTGCTCTACTAAAGGTCTGCAAACTAGGACTAGGGTTTTTATACAGTTTTTCACATGGCAGTTTAAAATTTACAACTACTCCTCAGGGGGACAGAGGACCGCCTGCTTCTAGTGGAGACTTGACCATCCTTCTGACCTTTGTCCTAGTTCCCTAGTGACCCCTTGTAACAGAAACCCATGTTTCTTTCTTCAACCAGATCTTCGCTGTGTGTGTGTGTGCATTAAACTAATCATGTTTGAAAACCATACACTCTTGATACTATGTTTTCTCTTTTTCATTAATATGCTTCTAAATATATTAATATAACATCCCTTACTTGATTATAAACCATACAAAAGTGTAAACCATAAGGCACATAATAAAACTCATGCATAATGAATAGCTAAATAAGTATAAAGAAAACAAACATAACATCCAAAATATTACACCACAAGCCCCACGGGTTTCCAAAGAGTTCACTTCACACTCAGAAGGACAGCTATGGGCTGGTATTTGTGCCACTAAAAACTGAATTCAAAAGTTGTAATTTATTTTTTTATGAAAATGCATTTATATTTTGAAACTGAATTCATTTGCTGTGAGCTGCTTTTCAGTTCTAGAAAAGTCAGTTCTAGAAAACTTTCAGTTTCAGTTCTACAATTCAATTTCAGTTTTCTAAGCCATACATGGTGTGCACGTGGCAGAGTGGTTAGCGCTCCTGCCTTACAAGAAGGTTGTAAGCCAACTCAAACATCCACGGCCGACTCCGGCCTTTCTGCGAGGAGTCTGCATGTCCTCTCCATGTTACCGTGGGTACTCTCCGGTTACTCTGGCTTTCTCTCACCGCCCAAAGACATGCATGTAGAGGTGAATATCTAAAGGAAATGTTAAAGCAAAAGCATCTGGACTCAGTTTTTAAGGTGAAGACGTTTCGTCTCTAATTCCAAGAGACTTTATCAATTCTGAGATTAACTGGTAAGAGAGCTGAGCTTTTATCTCTAGAGGGAGGAGTTTCCCCTGAAACCAAACTTGATGGACCAGGCTGTTCTGGTCTCATAGTCATTGGCTCTGAATGGACAGTGTGACTCCTGATGTGAGATTCGTTAAAGGCTCAGGAGAGTCATTAGTGACACTGTTCCATTCAGGAGTTGTAGTTGTTGTTCAGTTAGGGTAAAACTGGTTTGATTTAGGTTTCAAAACCTAATTATTAATATTAGGCAACATGGCCTCTTCCTCTGTTCAAAAAGGGCTTTTTCCATTTTAACAAAGATTACTTCCTTCACACTTCTCTCAAACCATCTGGCCTCTGTGGCAGAAATTCAGACATTGCTGTCCTCAAAGGAATGTCCTTTCTCTTTGAGGTGGAGGTGGACTGCAGACTTAGGTCCTCCAGGAATGGCTCTTCTGTGCTGATACATCCTCTTGTGAAGCTGTTGTTTCGTTTCTCCGACATAACTGCCACTGCCCTCTTCACTAAATTGCATAAACTATATTAGAGTGCAGTGACATTTCTAGTGGCACAAATATCAGCCCACAGATGTCTGTCTGTGTTGTGTCAATATGAGGCTTGTGTTTAAGTGTATCAATCTTGCTCATGATCTCACTGCACACACTCACAGATTCAGTGGCCCCATTAAGACAGCACTTGACCAATTGACTCTTTGCAAACAATGACTCTAGGTGCACTGTGCCTTTATTTATATATATATATAACACTTACTTACTTTGTAAGCTTTACACGGCAGCAACAGGATAAAATAAAATAGAAAGTATTACAGGATTAAGGAGGATAAAATGTTCAAATAAGCTTTCTTCTGTTCCAGATGCCTCCTGGACGCCTCGCGTCCCAATGTGAGGAGGGCCTGGGGAAGACCTAGGACACGCTGGAGGGACTATGTCCGTTGGCTGGCCTGGGAATGCCTTGGTATTACCCTGCAAAAGCTGGAGGAAGTCTACGAGGAGGGAAGTCTGGACATCTCTGCTTAGACTGCTTAGAGTGGCTAGCTTAAGCCAGACTTAATAAGCATTATAAAAAAGAATGTTTTTTAAGACAGAGGGTGTCTGTATCTGACATAGTTTGTGAGATTTTCACAGGAGATGAACTAATTCTCTGGCTCCCATTACTCTCCTGTCTATATCACTACACCTAACAAGGTAAGTTACACTATTAGCATTAATAGTTCTGATAACATCCATTCACATTCACAAAAAAACAGTTGGTTTATCTTGAATTATTTCAAAATATTTTATTCATAGTCTTGTCATTATAAGCTGCAATATTACATAACCTTCATTTTACATGACTAAATCCTGACGATTTCATAAGTGTTTGATATCTGATTGTTCTCTTTTGCACTTTTACACCTGAGAGCAGATATAGCCATTTCCTCTCATTATGTAAAGCTGACATTTAAGAGGGATTTTGCATACAGTGCTGTCCTCATCAAATGTCACAGCTACAGCGGAGCTGATCGCTGGCTTGAAAGCAAACAGTATCAGACAGATGCATTATTGATGTGATCCATTTGATCCCATTTAGTGTGAAATAACAGTCCAGAACAATCTTTTAACATTTTATTACAGAATAGATAATGCATAATAATTTCACACCTAGATAAAATCATTCTTATGTATTTACACTTTACATCAAATGAAATGGCATTTGAACTGATGAATATATACATACCATCAGATTGTTGGGCTAAGAGGGCACATGTACAACATTTATATGTACAGCAAATGAACATAAAAAGAACTAGCCAAACTTAAATAACACCACAGTTTTACATAAACGTATGTTTAATGTGTATGCTTATATGTTGATGTATACATATATATTTTTACATTGTTGTTCTTTTAGAGGCCGCTGCTAATACAGTTGAGAGTTTAGTGAAAAATAAACCGCTCTGTTTAAAGTTTTGAGTATGTTTCAGCTGTGAGCAGTGTGTGTTGCGATTGCTGTTAATTTTGTTAGGCCTGTGCACTATGTCCTTTGTGCATCGTCCTATCTCAGGAGCAAAACACCAACCAGGCATTCAGAAGTTAACTACATAGGGCTTTAAAATATGTCAGGTGGCTTGTAAAATACCAATATTTTTGGTGATAAAGAACTGTCATCTCAAGATATCAGAACACTCCATACAAGTGAAAGCAAGAAGTC
Source organism: Perccottus glenii (assembly GCA_024416835.2). Taxonomy (NCBI): domain Eukaryota; kingdom Metazoa; phylum Chordata; class Actinopteri; order Gobiiformes; family Odontobutidae; genus Perccottus; species Perccottus glenii. Next base: position 3,550,048 of record CM044565.2, on the reverse strand, counting down.
ATAGAACAGTCCAGAGCAGAATAATAATAATAATAATAATCTTTATTTTTATATAGCGCTTTTCCACCTACTGTAGTAGGCACTCAAAGCGCTTTTCATAGATTAAGCTATTTACCAGTGTTACAGAACACTCACTGGAGGCAATGTAGGTTAAGTGTCTTGCCCAAGGACACAACGACAGTATGTGGGGGAGAGCGGGATGTTATGATGTTTTGGGATGTTTCGAGCTGGTCGCGAACCACTCACCCGCCGGTCGAAGGACGGCCGCTCTACCCACTGTGCTACTGCCGCCCCAGAACTGCGCATCACATCTGTCCTGGTCACTGCATCATCTGTTTTGTGGATTCAAAGAGAAAAGTGTGTTCCCTTCCCTGAACTGAACTGACTTCCTTCAAACCTTTGCAAAGTAGAAAGAGGCTGTCAGCAGCAGGTTGTACACTACTAAAAACAGAAATAAATGGTGCAGTTGTTGGACATACAAAGTTGTACAGTGGTATTTTTAATTTATGTTGTTAGTGCATATTTTTTGATATATCATAATATAGAAATATCAGGCTATATCGCCCAGCCCTAGTGGCTGGTATAATAGGACCTATTATACAGTTGCAGGGCTCCATAATGCTGCTCCCCATAGTGAAATAATGCCATACACAACAAATCTGAATATGCTCTATACTTAATAGATAAAAATTTTAATGGATTTCATTTTTCCTGACTTGAAGTCCATCTCACTATCCATTGATTTTCTTCTGCTTATCCACGGCTCGATCAAGGAGCAGCAGTCACAGACCTCCCTGTACCTGGGGGCATATATGTATGTATGTATGTATGTGTATGTATGTGTATATATATATATATATATATATATATATATATATATATATATATATATATATATATGATATAGGGGTCATTTATATATATAAATAACTAAGAGGTACCTGGGGGTACATATATAAATGATCCCTGGTGAAATCTGACACGACATTGTTTCATGTTCTTATAATAAAAATGTTGTAAAACTGTATAAACCTTAAGCGTACTGTTCACATGGAGTGATTTCGAGTCCAGGCCGCAGGCAGTGGTGGAGGAAGTACTTAAGTTTGGTACTTAAGTAAAAGTACAACTACCCTGCAAAATATATACTTAAGTAAAAGTATAATTACTACATCAACATCTTACTTAAGTAAAAGTCATAAGTACATACTTTTAAATTTACTTTAAAGTATTTTTTTAAGTAAAAGTACAATCAGTTGTATCAATGTATGGGCTGTTCAATTGTAAAAATCACAAACAATATCTAATGTGTACTGGAAAGAGTTGTTGTGCAATACTGACACTGTAAAAATCTGGTTATTTACTTATTACTCATTAAATAATAATTAGGCTAAGCCAATTATGACATACAATTTATTTTATTTTTACTATACTATTAAGAGCAGTAAAAAACTCAAAAAGTACACAGGTGAGTGCTATTCTGAACACTTTAATCAAATTTGTATGACCAGTTTATTCTGCTCAACAACAGTTGCTTTAGTCCTTTACCTAGGCCTGCATGGGGGAAACGTAGCTAAAACTGCATTTGAGGCTTATACTCCATTGATTACAGAAAATCCAAAAGCATTAGGCTAATAATGTATAACACATTAGAATGAGAAAAAAAATAAGCACCAAACAAAATTTGATATAGCAGTAGTTTGCTCATCTCCAAAAATGAAACGTACTAGCAAGCTATCGTCCCTGCTGTGCTAATAACCAGCTAAAGAAGTTGCCCTGTTAGGGTACCACTAACTTACGTCAAACAAATATTATACTGGTGTAATATTTTTGTTATGTTGACATCCGTTTTTCTATAACAGTCATAGCACTATGTCATAGCAAGTTTGTAACTTAAATATTAATAACTAGCATTGCATGTCTTACCTCTATATGTTTCTTCAAATTTGAAGGGGAGTTTTTAAACGCCAACAGTTCTTTGCGTTGAGGTAGGCACTTGACACATTGAAAACGCCAGGAGTCATTCTTTGAACCTTTAAATTCAAATAACTTACTTAAATAAGGTCAGAGATGTCTCTCAGAATCAGAGCTGCAGGGCACAGGCTCAAGCTCAGACGACGTTGTTGGAACATCAGTTCCGCTTGTGTTGTTTCAAAACGCGCGCTGAGCGAGTGAGTTCTTTGACCAATCAGATCTCCAATCTGTTTCAACGTGCATTGGCCAGCAACGCCAAAACGTCAGTTTTTTTTATGCAAGATTCGGAAGAATGTAACAACACGCATTTTAATAATGTAGTGGAGTACAAAGTACAGATAATTGCTGAAAAATCTACTTGAGTAAAAGTATAAGTATGCTTTTTTTTTTTTACTTAAGTAAAGTATAGATACATAAAAATTTACTTAAGTACAGTAACGAAGTACAAATACTTCGTTACATTCCACCACTGGCCGCAGGTAAATTGGACATGGTGTGAAGACGTGCCACTCTGTGAGACACTGTTAGGACGCTGGACCCTTGGCCTCTGTCCGTGGCCCGTTCTCTCCTGCGGGACAGGCAGTGACCACACAAGTAGGACAAGAACTTGTGGTGCAGCGAAGCGTAGATGAAGGGGTTGTAACACGCTGAGCTCATGGCCAGCAGGTGACTGGACACCTGGATGACATTGACGTAGTTCTTGCCCAGAATGGAGAAGTCTGTGTCCATGTCCCGGATCAGATTCACGACCTGGAAGGACAAACATGTACGAAGTCTTAACATGATGCACCTTTAATGCACAAACAGATCCACTGGTCACCTCAAACATTGTCTATACACATTAAGAGTGATTACTTTCACAACTTTTTGTTACGTGTAGCACAGGACTCAAATGCTCAACACAGAGAGAGTTCCGAACAAACTTTATTGATACTAGTGAATGGCAGACAGCAGGGAATCAGGACTGGAGCTGGAGCGTAGGACCGGAGCTGGAACTGATGCTGGAGCCGGAGCATTGGACCAAGCTGTAACTGGCACCGGAACTGGAGCGAAGGTAGGTAACGAGCTGGAGATCTGGCTGGACACCACTAGAGGAAGCGGGCCCGATGAACAGGCAGAACTCCGCTGAACCAAAGCCGGTAGCAGAAACTGGTAGCAGGAACAGGTATCGAGACTGGCTGAGCAGGAACAGGTAACTGGCCCGGGTTAGCAGGAACGGGTAGCCGAACAAGGTTAGCAGGAACAGGTAGCAGAACCAAGTAGCAGTATTAGGAACATGCAGCGCTGGACGTTCACTCGTGAAGTCAGTAGAACAATCTAGCAGAGACAAGTAGTGAGCTGGATGCTTAAGTGCAGAGCAGACTGATTGAGAATGAGTTTTAGGTGTGCCGAGAGGTGTAACTGATGACTGTGACGGGTAAGATCTGGAGTGAACTCCATGAACTGTGTCAAGCCGAGGTGGAGTATCTAGCCGAGGCCCGCGGAGCATGCAGGTCCTTTTACAGTGATGAATGAGGGCCTGGACGGACAGAACGCTGGCCTCTTTCTTCTGGGCAGGGAACAACAAAGGTTAGAAACCGTATGCACACTGAAATGGAGATAGTCTGGTGAGGGAGTTAATGGCGTACGCTACCCACAGCAACTGAGACCAGGTGGACGGGGTATGGGAGGCCACGCATCTCAGTGCCTTTTGCATCTCCTGGTTAAGCCTCTTCGTCTGTCTGTTGGATTGGGGGATGGAAACCAGATGAGAGGCTGACTGTAGCATCAAGAAGTAAGCAGAACTCTCTCCAGAAGACAAATGTGAACTGCGGACCTCTGTCAGACACAATATCCACCAGAATAAAACCCTAACCAACCAGAAGACATGTTGGCGCATAAGATCCGCTGTCTTCTTAGTGGATGGTAGTTTGGGTAAAGCGAGGTCTATAATTGGCAGGATGACCGTGTTCCCTTCCGACTTGGGCAGCCCTGGGACAAAGCCCAGGGACATATGGGACGTCAAGGACTCGACGACTCGATGAGAGGGTTTTTGTTGGCACAAACTGGGCAGGCTGTGACATACTTCCTGACATCCTCCCACTTAGTTGGCCACCAGGATCTCTGTTATCTCTGTTGGAGGAAGTCCAGAGTCTGGGTGACAGGTGAGTTGAGACATGTGTGCCCACTGGAAAACCTTAGACTGTAGGTTGTTGGGCACAAACAGTTTCCCGGCAGGGCATGAACTGGTTCAACATGGCGGTCCTGACGTGGTCCTCAGCCAGGTAACTTCTATTGGGTGGGTTGAGTTCAGGATAGGGACTCTATCGACAACCGGATTCTCTCCCTGGAACTGCCAGGAAAGAGCATCCGGCTTCAGGTTTCGGGAGCCAGGTCTATAGCCAGGCAAAGTTGAATCTTGTAAATAATAGTGACCAACAGGCCTGGCGTGAGGAGAGGCACTTAGCTTACTTAATGTATTCAAGATTCCGATGGTACGTCCACACTATAAAGGGCTGTTCTGCTCCCTCCAGCCAATGGCGCCGCTCCTCAAGCTCCAACTTGACCACCAGTAGCTCCCTGTTGCCAATATTATAATTCCTAATAATGTGAATTAAAAATGCACAGGGGTAAAGCTTCTGGACGAGAGAGGAATGCTGTGAGAGGACTGCTCCGACTCCAACATCTGATACATCCACCTCCACAATGAACTGGCCTTCTGAGCCGCCTCCACCCACTTGAAAAGGAATCTTGGAGGAGGTGAGAGCAGTCAATGGAACAGGCAAGGTGCTGTAGCCAAAAAAACATGACATTACAACAACTATTATCATGAGCCAAACCAAGATGGCAGCATGATGGCAACATGTCTTGTGTCTGTTCAATGTTTATTTGTTTGTAACTTATTGAAAATGGTTTTAGATTATATTTTATTGAAGTAGCTGCAATCTGATAAATACATTTTGTAATCTTGACGAGTGGGGATTCTATACCCTGTTCTTTGTGGGCTTTTTTCTCTTGCTGGGCCCTGTATTACTGGCATATCAGGCGCAGGCCTGTGCTGCTGCTTGGGCCTGCCGCATCGCACCGAGCCTGTGCTGCCGCTTGGACCTGCCGCTTGGACCTGCTGCATCGCACCGAGCCTGTGCTGCCGCTTGGGCCTGCCGCTTGGACCTGCGACGAGCCTGAGCTGCCGCTTGGACCTGCTACACCGCTTGAGCCTGCTGCATCGCACTGAGCCTGTGCTAGGCTACCGCTTGGGCCCGATACATCGCACCTAGCCTGTGCTGCCACTTGGCCTGCTACACCGCTTGAGCCTGTGCTGCCGCTTGGGCCTGCTGCATCTCACCGAGCCTGTGCTAGGCTACCGCTTGGGCCCGATACATCCCACCAAGCCTGTGCTGCCACTTGGGCCGGGCCAGACCACGCCGAGCCCGTGCTGCTGTTGGAGTCTGCAGCGCTATTCTGGGCCTTGTATTAACTGAGGTCTGTACGGTTTGGAAACTGCCACAAAGGTCAGCATGTATCCGTCTATTTTTCCTCTTTTCCTCTTTTTGGCTGTACTATGTCCATGTGAGGTAGAAGTCAAACATGGATATCAAAGTTGTCCTTATGTTTTTTCTGTTTTTAAAGTCACTGACTAGGATCACACCTTTTTTTAATGAGTTGAGTTTTAATAGGAGTCCTGCAAACTGGCTTTTACTGGTCCAAGAAAATATTTTGACTGTGCACTCTTGTGTCTTGTATGAACCATACAACTGGTTGCTGACTTTTTACAGTAGGTCCTCCTTCTGGACGAGGGACAAGAAAATCAATTTATGCCGGTACACAATTCTGTAAAGAAAAAGTGTGTTATTTTATTGCTGCTTTAACTTTCAGGGAATGTAGAATCCAACCCTGGTCCAGAACCTTCATGTTTGAGTACTCCTGATGATTTTAAAGCTAAGTGGGGCCTTGGAATTGCTCATCTAAATGTCAGAAGTCTTCTCCCTAAATTAGATTTGATAAAAATCTGGGTTGACAGATTGAACACCGATATTCTGGTTTTGTCTGAAACATGGCTGACAAAGTCAATCACAGATAATGACATTGCTTTCAGAGGTTACAATGTTTTTCGCTGTGACCGTCCCAGAAAAGGCGGTGGTGTCGCTCTTTATGTAAGGAACAGATTTTTGGTAACTGTTCTGTCATCGTTATCTATTAGTAAAAAGTTTGAATGTCTTGCTTTGAAATTAGAATTTATGGAGGGCCATTCTATCACAGTTGTAGGCTGTTGCAGACCTCCTTCAGCAACAAATGATGCTTAGTCCTTATTAACTGAACAGCTAGCAATGTTAAACTTTAATGAGATTCTTCTTGTCGGGGATTTTAATCTGGATTGGCTGTTTCTGTTTCTGATCATTTTAAATTAATTTATGATTCTTTTAATCTCACACAGCTGATCAGTAATCCAACAAGGCCAAATCTTAAACAGCCAATAAAATCTTCCACCTTAATCTAATTTTTACAAATGTTCCACATAAATATACTGCTGTTGGAATATTTGCCAATTATTTAAGTGACCATTGTGTTATCACCACTGTCAGACAAACATTCATTCATTCATTCATTTTCTACCGCTTAGTCCCGTTAGGGGTCGCGGGTGACTGGAGCCTATCCCAGCAATGGGATAGCTAATGGCCAACAATGGCCAGTTAGTCGCAGGGCTGACATTTAGAGACAGACAACCATTCACTCTCATATTTATTCACTAGGGACACTTTAGAGTTGCCAATTAACCTTTACATGCATATATATTGGTATATATATATATATATATGTGTGTATATATATATATATATATATATATATATATATATATATATATATATATATATATATCAGCTGGGTTATATATACACGATATATATGCTGTGAGGCAGGAGTGCCATACAGACAAGCTTTTATCATGACTTGTATCTATGACTGGAAAAGATTTTTCTTATTATATATATATATATATATATATATATATATATATATATATATATATATATGATGTGGAACTATATATATATATATATATATTATGATGCTTTGTCTGAAATATATCATACAAACATGCCCCTTTTTATATATATATATATATGAGAGTATAAGGATCACAACAATCCCTGGTTTTCCTGTGAGCTGTCTGAACTTTTATTAAAGAAAGAAGGAAATGTTAATTTGCTTGTTCTTAAAAATAGGCCAGAAACACAAAGTCTCAGGTTGACTGGCTGAGTTTTAGACAACTCAGAAATTGCTGCACTTCCCTTATTAAAAAGAGTAAATCTGAATATTACTTGTCTAAAACCACAAGTAATCTCAATGATCCAAAGAAATTTTGGAAAGTTTTAAAATCTTCTTACGGAAACATACAGACCAATGAACTCCCAACGTGCATTATAAAAATTCACTTATTCTTACAGATAAATCTGAAATACTAAATTGCTTTAACAATCAATCAGTTTTCAGAACAGAGTTGGGTAAGGCAGCATTTCAGTAGCTGCCCCCTGTGCTTGGAATGAACTGCAAAAGGATCTAAATCTTTCTGCAACTTGTGACTTTGGGAGAATTTAAATCTATTTTAGAGAGGCAGAACATGATCATTGTAAAATGTAAATGTTTCTAAACTTGCACACATTGATTGTAAATATTATTTGACTGGTTGTTGATGTCTTTTATTTTTATTTCTTAAACTGTATATGCTGTCTTCTTGGCCAGGTCACTTGTTGGAAAAGAGATTTTTAGTCTCAATGAAGTTTTTACCTGGTTAAATACAAGGTAAAATAATATAATGATAATAGCCTCGAACAAAGGAACATACTGCTGGTGGTTCCAGTCAGAACAGATGGTGTTTGCCAGTTCAGTAGCTGCCCCTGTGCTTGGAATGAACTGCAATCTTTCTGAACTTGTGACTTTGGGAGAATTTAAATCTATTTTAGAGAGGCGAGAACATGAGATTGTAAAATGTAAATGTTTCTAAACTTGCACACATTGATTGTAAATATTATTTGTTTTGTTGATGTCTTTTATTTTTATTTCTTAAACTGTATATGCTGTCGTCTTGGCCAGGTCACTCTTGGAAAAGAGATTTTTAATCTCAATGAAGTTTTTACCTGGTTAAATAAAGGATAATAATATAATGATAATAGCCTCGAACAAAGGAACCGTTGTACTTGCTTCCAGTCGGATGGTGTTTGCCAGTCTAGGACCGTGGTGACCTTGGAGAGGTCAATTTTGATCCGGCCCTCGGACACGATGTAGCCCAGGAAAGAGACGGTTGAGGTGTTGAACTCACAATTCTTAGTTTTAAAGAAGAGTGAGTTCTCAAGAAGGCGCTGTAGGACGGACTGGACATGGTGAATGTGTTTGGTGGCGTTCCAGAAGATCAAAATATTGTTGAGATAGACAAACACAAACCGGTTGAGCATGTCGCGCAGGATGTCATTAACCAGGTTTTGTAAAACAGCCAGGGCGTTTTTCATTTGTCATTTGTCTCCCTCCCTAATGCGGACCAAATGATAGGTGTTACAGAGGTCAAGCTTGGTGAATATGGTGGTTCCTTTGAAGGAGTTCGAAGGCCAAAGACATACTAGGCAGAGGATAGCGGTTCTTTACCGTGATGTCATTGAGACCACGGTAATCGATGTAGGGACGATGGGTCTTGTCCTTCTTCCCCACAAAGAACAATCCAGCCCTGGCAAAAGGACGAAGAATTATGCCTGCAGCCAAAGAGTCACCAATGTAAGTGTCCATGACCTCCCAATGTCCATGACTGGTGCTTGGCTCGAAAGCATCCTGAGGGATTTGGTTATCGCGGTATTGGCCGGGACTAGTCGGGGTTGATGGCAGTCTGACCCTCGGGATGACCATTTTCGCCATCGGGCACAGATTTGTTAGTTGAGTTGCATGGCGCAGTGGATGAGGTCCTCGAGCTCCTGCGGGAGGTCACGGGAGGGGTATGAAGGGTCTCCAATCAGTGTGCTGTAAGGTACACATTTGTTTCCATCAGAGTGGTCGGTTTTTCAAAAGGTGGCACTAAACACTGAAATCTGTAGATTTGAAAACATGAGACAGATTTTTTTATTTCTAAATGAAGCATTATTGTGATAAACCGCTGTATTTCAAACTATATGTTGTATAATACAACATTATGTATATGTTCTGTTGATCAGCAACAGCTGTTTCTCATTTTTCTCTGTATAAGTTGTACGCCTCTTGCTTGCTTTGTGAATTAAAACATTGCGTTTATTTTCCTAATTGCATTAAAGATGAACTTGTGACAAGCAATTTAATTATTAGAAAACTGTTAGTGTTAAGTGCATTAAAAGATTTACTCTCTTCTTTAGATTAATAATTTGCAACACAAATTTACACCAAATTTTGAAGCTGAATGCAAAGATTCAGCCTGGAAGACTGCTCCCCTGATCTCTGCCAATAATTGTTAAGTTGCCTGTATTTAAAAGTTTCCTTTCTATGCTGCCTCCCAGCTGTTCAGCTCCTGCTGCATCCCTCCTCCACCCCATCACCATCTCCACTGTGGAGCATTTCTCTTCATCATTAGCACCAGAACATCTTCCCTCCTTATCTTGATCTTGCTAGGTGTCTAGGGGAAGACTTTCCAGGATATTTATTTTATCCATCCAACCCATTCTGCTCTTCTCTTATTATTCATCACACCCCTGTCCTGCCAGTGTCTAACCAAAGTCTTACCTTCATAAAACAGTATTAGTGAATTTAATGTCTGTTTTATTTTGAGTCTCTCCAGGTTGAATTAAAAGTAGGCTTCAAATATGATTGTGCACCTATGCTGTGAATCTAGTTGGCGTTTACCTGCAGTTACTATGCTGTGAGCGCATTCCTGGGAGTGCAGTTACTATGCTGTAAGTTGCTGTAAGTATTGGTATTGTACCTGTAAGGGAAGCCAGGAAAAAGCAAAACACAGAACAGAGATCAGCAGCAAAAAGAAGGTCTTCTGGCGCCTCCTGCTCCAGGTGACACATGTAGATCTGAGCTCGGGACAGGCCGTCAGACCTAAAGTGCTCCTCCTCTTCAGCTGCCACGATATGGCACAGTACGAAATGGACACAGCTGCCAGTGGGACAAAGTATGAGAAGAAGACAATAAAGCAGGAGTAGATGAGCCTTCCTCGCTCCTGTCCATCCCAGAACTCCTCACAAACAGCCATATCTAATCCAGCAGGCCGTAGATCCAGGAAGTCCGTATGCAAGGCCGTAGGAATAGACAGAACTAGAGACGACACCCAAATGAGAACCACCAGTCCCCAGCAGAACTGATAACCGGCTCTCTTGCGGATGGGATACGCCACAACAACGTAGCGGTCCACAGCAATGGCCATTAAGGACAGAACAGCGGCGTAGACTGCTGCCGACTGCATGACCATGACAAATTGGCACATGTGTGGGCCAAACACCCATCCACGCTGGTTGAAAGCATAGGACGCTGTGAGGGGGATGCAGACGATGCACATTAGCAGGTCTACCAGTGCTAGGTTACTGATAAGAAAGTTTGTAGTGCTGTGGTGTTTCTTGTTGCGCCAGATTAAAAACAGAAGCAGAATGTTTCCAGAAAAGGCCACCAGCACCACAGCTGAGTAAAGAGGGATGAAGAGGAGCTTCAAGTCCAACAGCATGTCCAGCCCTGAGAATGAGGAGGGGGTGAATGAAGAGGTCAGAAAGACAGGCAGCGAGGCGTTGCAGCAGGAAAATCCAGGGAACGACTCTGGAAACGAGCTGTTCTCTGGGTGGAGTGATTTCCAATCCATTCTGCAAAAAAATTTGTGCAGAAACGTTAGCTAAGTCACAAGTATCTTTGCAAGATATAACTTGTATGTGAAGAAAGCCTTGTGCTCCATTTGAGGGACTTACTTTTTGAATCTAAAAAAAAAAGTGTAAATAAATAATAAAATATTTATTGCAATGTAGCTAAATCTTTCCGCTGCCGCTCTGCAACTCGTCTTATGGTCCGAGTTGCAGAGCGGCAGCGGGTCCCCCGGGACCTTCCGTGTCCCTGGAAACTGCATTATCCCTCCCCCGCCCCGTGTCCAGGCTTCTCAGTAGTCCACTGAGATACTTGCCGAGTGGCAGCGGGCCCCCCCCCCGTGTCGCCTTGCCTTACCGTAGTGGCAGAGCGGCAGCGGGTCCTCCCTCACCTTCCTTACGGAAGCCGATGTGTGCAGGAAGGCGCGATGCTGCTGTACAGAGTATGTGAGCGGTGCGGAGTGGGAGCAGAGCTAGGAGCAGAGTTGTGTGATTTTGCCAGGTGCGAGGAGCGGATTTTTAAAATGTTGGAGCTTTGTGATTTTCTCCCGCTCCGAAACGCTCCACTATCGCTCAATTACCAATCACGACTCTTAGTACTGCGTATTCGTTTCACACTACATGCATCTTCTGATCAGACACTGGTGTTATTAAAAAATAAATAAATAAAAAAATACCCTGGAGCGAAAACAGAGCGAGACGTATAAGGACGGAGTGGGGGAGGGAGCGAGGAGCGGAAAATTGTACACCTAGAGCGGAGCTTGAGCGGAGTAATTATGAAATATTTTGAGCGTGGAGCGCAAATTCTTCCCGCTCAGCTCCGCTCACATACTCTGCTGCTGTACTGTGTCACCGCCGAATGCTATTGGAGGATAGCATGTAGTAGGCGGTGTTACAGTACACAGCAGTGCGCATGCCCTTCACTCCAGTCATATAATTCAAATATTATTCTGTTATACTTTATTAAATATTTTATTACACTATTTGGTTCAGAATATTTTTTTTCCTATTTAAAACCAGGTGCGTCTTATGGTCGGGTGCGTCTTATGGTCCGAAAAATACGGTAATCATGATTCCATGCTAAACCAGAGATATTGCATTATATCTCTGGTTGTGTTTTCCGGTATTGTTTTCCAAATTATTTTTTACCCGCAGGTAAAGAGTCTGGGTGTCATCCTCGACAGCACACTCTCCTTCACTTTCCACATCAATAATGTCACCCGCTCTGCCTACTTTCACCTCCGCCCCTCCCTCACACCTCACTCTACTGCCGTCCTTGTGCACAGCCTCCCTTCTGTTTGGTCTCCCTCAAAAAACCCTCCATAAACTTGAACTGGTCCAGAACTCAGCGCACCCCCTCCACCAATCACATCACACCCGTCCTGCAACAGCTCCACTCCCTCCATCACACACCGCATCAACTATAAAATACTGCTCCTCACATTTAAAGTCCCTCCATATCTCTTTGAGCTCCTCCACACCTCCACCCCCGCCCGCCTGCTCCCCCCGCTCCTCCTCCCCCGGATCTCCACAACACAGACACACTGCCACATTTTATATCCAAACTCAAAACACATTTGTTCAGACTGGCCTACTCACTCCCTTCATAACTGCCCTGTCCTGTCAGCAGTATAATTGTTGCTTTTATTGTTGTTCTTGAGTATTTTAATTATGTGCTATTGTGTTTTTTACTATTGTTTTAAGGCAGCCTTGAGTGTCCAGAAAGGCGCGTTATAAATAAAATGTATTATTATTAATATTATTAAATAAAGTCTGTCTTGCACTGATTACAGTACAGTAAAAGGTGTTTTATAGAGTAGTTTTTTTTATAGTTTTGTATGCATCTATTACCCACTTCATTAACATGCATGAATAGATTTTATGTTCCTAAAATGACACATTTATATCAAACTAAAAACAGACAATGAAATAATAATTTATTATACTTTACTATACAGTATAAAGTATAATGAAACACGTACCTGTTAGTGATGTGAATGTGGCTCAGGCTGCGGTCCTCGGGGAGTGCGTCCAGTCTCACCTCTGCCTGCAGCCGCTCTGGTGGCTGAGCAGAGATTAGTGTGCTGTGTGCACTCACCACACGCTGTTCATGTGAGTCACCCCAAGTGGCTGGCCGCCTCGCTCTCATTCATCATTTTCCTCAAAGGTCTTTTCACTTCATCTATGTTGTGTGGATGTTCAGTGCACCTTTGGTTATAAATATTGCTTTTTAACGACTATTTGTAAGAGCTTGTCAATTTAGTATCATCTTTCAAAATACTCCCCTCTAAAAGACACACTCTCCCATAGTGACATTTCAGTAATAATAACAAGCCTCTTTTCTACTAGATCTGTACAGACCTGGTACAGATACGTTCCCATTACAAAAAGGGGTCTGAAGTGTTCCCAAAAACTGTACCTCAGTGTTTGGAGAAGCTTTGGCCCTGGTCCAAGTGTGTGGTCCAGTTTTCAAAAAGTGGAGCTAAACACTGTCTGTTGATTGGAGGATACATAATAAGATTTGTCACATTAAATAGTGAGTCGCTAAAAAGTTGCAAGCTCTATGAATAACCTGTTGGTGATGTGAATGCGGCTCAGGCTGCGGTCCTCAGGGAGTGCATCCGGCTCCGTCCAGTCTCACCTCTGCCTTCAGCCGCTATGGTGTCTAAATAAAGATTTGTGTGCTGTGTGCGCTCACCACATGCTGTTCATGTGAGTCACCCGAAGTGGCTGGCCGCCTCGCTCTCATTCATCATCCTCCTCAACGGTCTTTTCACTTTATCTATCTTGAAGGATGTTTAGTGCACCTTGGGTTATAAATGTTGCTTTTTAATGACCAGTGGTGTTCTGTAACACTGGTAATTACAGGCTTAATGCAAGTCGCTAATGTAAATCTTTCCCAGATGTGAGCTAGCAGCCTTTCTTCCTGGGGTCACATACTTTGACCCCATTTATCCACACACGACTAACACACAAAAGGAGAGCCCATGTAACAAGAGCAAATACTAAGCATGCATTCACGAATGACATAGAAATTACATAATATCATTGGTTTAGTATCATCTTTCAAAATACTCCTCTCAAAGAGACACACTCTCCCTTAGTAATATTGCAGTAATAATAATAATAATAATAATAATAATAATAATAATAAGCCTCTTTTCTACTAGATCTGTACAGAACTGTTACAAATAAGTTCCCATTACAAAAAGGGGTCTGAAGGGGGTCTCAAAAACCATACCGCAGTGGAGAAGCTTTTGACCCTGGTCCAAGTGTGTGGTCCACTTTCCAAAAAGTGGAACTAAACACTGTCTGTTGATTGGAGGATACATAATAACATTTGTCACATTAACTAGTGAGTCCCTAAAAAGTTGCGACCTCTATGAATAATAAGTGAATGTTCATAAACCTGTGAATATTTAGTCTGAATTGGGCCGGACCAGTAAAGTCCGGCCCAATTCAATTTGTAATTTGTAACTGTAACTAATTACTTCAAAAAAGTAATTAGTTACAGTTACAAATTACTAAAAAAGTAATTGAGTTAGTAACTCAGTTACCACATTGTAAAAGTAACTCAGTTACTCAGCAAAGTAACTGAAGTTATTTTTTATTTTCTATAACAGAAATATCAAAGATGTTTAAATTAACTGATTGAAGAATAAAACAATATATATAGTATTTTAGAATATTCATTCATTCATTTTCTACCGCTTTGTCCCGTTAGACGTGGTGACTGGAGCCAGCTGACTGGGCCTGTGGGTACACCAGACAGTAGTTAGTCGGGCTGACATTTATAGACATGGACAGTGGCCATTCATACCAATTCACTACATTTTAGACACTTACAATTAACCATACATACATGTCACACGGGACGCCGGAGAGGGAGCCTAGCCGAGTTTTATTTGGACAGAATGCACTAAAATTATGAGCAATAAGCCTACAGCAAACATGCAGCATTTAGAAAGAACTGTCATTTACCTTTACAAATGAACTGGTTTATAAAATAGACAGTGGGCTCTGGACATAGATGAAGCGTCTGACGACTCTCAGATCCATTAAATCCTTTTAATGTCTATTTCTTTTAGTGTCACCTGGATGACTGTTACAGTTTAAATTAACAAGCATACGAGTATTTAGTCACATGTAAGTAAGTAAGTATTATTTATATAGCACCTTTCACAGATATAGATCACAAAGTGCTTTACAACGTGCTTACCACTCACACACATTCACACCTGGGGCAGACAGAGATGGCGGCTGCCACACAAACGGCGCTCAACCTTCTCTGACCACCACCAAACACACCTCTACAGTTACACACATTCATACACCAGTGCTACAGACACTGGAGGCAAGGTGGGTTAAGTGTCTTGCCCAAGGACACAACGACAGTATGAACTGTGGGGCTATCGGGAATCGAACCTACTACCTTCCGGTTGAAGGACGGCCGCTCTACCACTGAGCTACTGCCGCCCCTGTATAGTCTCAAAGTCTGCTTACTTACTGCAGAAACATGTATTTCTCTGTTTAATGGCTAAACAACAGACAACAACACTGTCTCTGTGTGGCCTGTAAGGAAGAGCAGGACGTCCTGTGAACCACTGTCGAGCAGTTACATGAAGATTAGACCTGTGTCAATGTGACAAAGAAGAACCTGGACCAGCTTCACCTGCAGCTCCTGAAAATAAAGATCATATTTGGCATCCATAAACAGGACACAGAGTTTCAGACGGGTGCTTCTTTCTTTCTTTTTCTCGTAAAGAACGCCATTAAACTCTTGTTTGCG
Source organism: Perccottus glenii (assembly GCA_024416835.2). Classification (NCBI taxonomy): domain Eukaryota; kingdom Metazoa; phylum Chordata; class Actinopteri; order Gobiiformes; family Odontobutidae; genus Perccottus; species Perccottus glenii. The sequence goes on along the minus strand of CM044565.2, from coordinate 3,534,508 downwards.
TAGCACCGTGAAACTACACAAAGCAAAAACAAAACCAATTAAAGCCGCAAGCGGCGATAAAGGCCCTCGCCTCCCTTGAGACCGCGGGGACACATGCACTCGGAGGATTTCATTTCGTGCTTTAAAGCGTAAACTTCACGGTAATGTCAAATAACCGGGCCTGTGCTACTGCTTGGGCCTGCTACACCACCTTGTAACCTAACTTTAGAGTTAAAGGTCTCCACAATCCCTGGTTTTCCTGGGAGCTGTCTGAACCTTTGGAAATAATAGATTATGCTTGGGCTAAGGCGAGAAAAACAAAGTACTGGCTGGAGATTTGAGATGACTCAGGAATCGCTGCACCCCCCTGTTTAAAAAGACAAAATGTAAATATAACTTGTCTAAAAGTACAAGGTTACAAGTTCCAAATGATTCTGAGGAGTTTTCTAAGACTCTAGCCTTGGCTCTGGAGGGGCCTCCTCTAAAGGAAGGATCCTGGCAATTGGGAAATGGCATTTATTTCCCAAAGAAATGGCTGCCTCTTCACAGACTCATTACGACCACAGCCACAAATCTATCAAAAACAAATTGATAATTTTTTTGGCACACGTGTCTAGATGATACTCACCAAATTTGGAGCTGTTTAGATGAAAAGCCTTTAGACACAAGGGGTGCAATTTAGGTGGTCACGCATACACCCAACATAGTAGATTTCCTGTTGAGTTTACGATATGGCTGTAATACATTTTTCTGTTGCGAGGTGTCCTATGGATGTACCAAGTTTCATTTTTCTACGTTGGAAAAAGTTACTTTCACTTTCCATAGGCCCAATGTATTTTGACTTTTGTAGAATTCGCCACTGAGTCATTTTCATATTTTTTTCGACTTCAAATACATACATTTTGGAGCTTGAAGTCTGGGACCAATAAAAATGACTTTTAGTTGCACGTTTACTGGGTCAAATTGAGGATCATTTGCAGAAAAATTATAATAAAAAAATATACCAAATTATAATAAAATAAAATATAACTCGAGCAAAAAGTCTAGAAAAACGCTTGTCTATTTTACATACATGTGTTTAGCTCATTTTGCCCAAGTTTGGTGTCTGTGGAATGAAGCAGCTATTTTCTGTGTTCTTTTAAAAAGAGAGTGTATTTTAAGTCGGTTCACATTTTCAATTCAAAATGGCCGCCTTCCCGTGTGTGATAGGATGTGGTCCCCATTGGCTTTTTGTTCATAAGCCCATGGTGGATGTGTGTACCAAGTTTTATTTGCCTACAACAAACTAAAAATTTCACTTCCCATTGACTTTTTCACATTTTTGGGGACGTTGCTATTTATAGATACATTATATAGTAGGGGTGGTTGTCATTGGCTTTTATGCAAGAGATGTGTGTACAAAATTTTATGTCTCTATGACAAACTAAATTCTTGGGTCCATTATAAGTTTGTAGGGGCGCTGGAGAGCCATTTCTAAAGATAACCCTTTTATTTACATATTTTTGTGTTCAGGTCATGAATGTGCACAAACGCCTTTTGGGTCCAACTCGATCCGAGAAGGCGCGTTTGAGAGTTAAGAGACGCGTTTTATTTTCACAAAAATGGCCACCTCGTTACAGGCTTGCCACACCCATACCCGATAAGATATCAACAACAAAGTCACAACTTTGGTTGGCACACGTGTCTAGATGATACTCACCAAATTTGGGGCCATTTAGATTAAAACACAATGATTTGCATCTTTCTGCGCAAGGGGTGCGATTTTAGTGGCCGCGCGTTTCACCCCACATGGCGGACTTCCTGTTAAGTTTAGGGTGTGACTGTCATTGACTTTTCTGTTTGCCCTGAGGTGTCCTATGGATATACCAAGTTTCATTTTTCTACGTTGGAAAAAAGTTACTTTCACTTTCCATAGGCCCAATGTATTTTGATTTTGTAGGGGTCGCCACTGAGTCATTTTTCGTATTTTTTTTTCGGCGTCTTCAAATACATACCATTTTTGCCGAGCTTGAAGTCTGGGACCAATATAATGACTTTTTGTGCATGTTCACTGGGTCAAATTTAGGATCATTTGGTCACAATAAAGATAAAAAAAAAAAAAAAATCCGAGCAAAAACAATAGGCCCTCCCGGCCATCACCGGCTCGGGCCTAATAAATATAACTCATATACAGAAATATACGATAAAGTTCACAGTTACAAAAAAAAAAAAAACATGAGAAAAAATAGACAAGGAAATGAATAAAGAGTTTGAAACAACTAATTAACAAGCAGAGCTCACTATTAACATTTACAATACTAACAGGCGCATATTACCTTGAAGGTAACTACAAACGTAACATACATCAACTTCACATACCTCGCTCCGCTTTGCCAAAGGGTACTAGGTCAAATATGAGATGAATTAAGGCACCCTTAACTATAAAACTCAAATTTATCTTCATTCATTGATGTAAATACCCTCAAATTAAAGCTAAAAGTCTGCAGTTAAAGCCAAAAGAGCCAAAAATATTAGAATTGTGTCGATGTCCCAATATTTATGGACCTGACTGTATATCAGCTACTACAAATACTAATATTTACTGTTCATAATGTCTCTGCACTCTTTATAAACTACACATTGTCTACATAATTGAACATAAATCTGATTTTATAAAAATGTCCTCTCACTAACTGCTGAAGGAAGTATCAACCAGGTCTTAAATGTGTTTTTTCACATCTTCATCTGTTTCTGATGTTTGTACCATTTATTAAGACAACCTAACTTATGACTTTAACTTCTGCTGAGTGTTTTAAAATGGCCTTAAATAAGAACAGGATGTCATGAGTGAAAAATAAGTGCACCGAGGCCATGCATTGTTCATATTTGATTGAGTGCAAACAGTGACTGCACATGTGAAAAGTATGGGGTAAAAATATGTTTTGTAATGTATAGTTTATTAGAAAAGCATTTAAGTACTGCACATAAATAAGTGCTTGTTATTCTCTGGTGTGTAAAAGGTCAGATGACAGAAGTGGCAGGAGTCTGGTCTTCAGCAGCACTGGTCAGGTTTGTCTGGATCACATCCTACAGGAACAACACACAGACAAGTCAAATACAATGACCCCAATAATACTGACAGGTTTATTATATTAACTACTAGCGGCGGCATGCGGATATCGGGGGCTGTGGGCTCGCCCCCTTTGTTTTTAGGGCACCACTGTGTTATGGGCCACGGGTGCAGGGACGCTGATTATGGCCTGTTTCCCCCGGCACACACACAGGCAGCTCCTGGGGGTGGAGGAGTGGGGCAACCCCTTAGGGGTCTCGAGACCAGGAGTTTTGAGCTCAGATAGCGGCCTACTTCCAGCCACCCACAAAATCACATCAGGGCCCCTTCCTGAGGGGGCAGGGCCCTTATGGAGGGGGGACGCATCCCGACCTTCCACATGGGTTTGGGATGGCGGGTGGGCCGACGCTTCCTCCCGTTCAGGGCGTGGTGCGCCCTCAATCGCACTTCCTTCCCGACCCTCTATCACCCTGGCTGGACAGGACGGTGAGGAGGGGCTATGCCCTGCAGTTTGCCCGTCTTCCCCCTCCCTTCTGTGGTGTCCTTCGCACACAACTCACAATTCGGGCAGCCCTCCAGGAGGAGGTCTCCTCGCTCCTGCACCGCGGTGCAATTTCAGAGCTGGACCAAGGGGAGGCAGAGAGAGGTTTTTACTCCCCCTATTTCTTGGTCCCTAAGAGGAACAGGGGAGTGAGGCCAATCCTGGACCTGTACGTCCTGAACGGGTATGTGGCCAGGAGGTTCCACATGTTAACGATCAGGCACCTCCTGGAGAGTGTCCACCCGGGGGATTGGAAGACCTCAATCGACAGATGCCTACTTTAATGTCTCCATCCTCCCGAGGCACAGGAGCTTTCTCAGGTTTGCCATCGGGGAGCTTTGCATATTTACAATCAACAAGAATCTAAATAAAAGAAAATATTAAAAGCACATATAGAGTAAATTTACACTATATACAAAGGAATAAAAGACAGTATTATTATTATTATTAGATTTGTTTATTTCTTTAGGACAGCGTACAGTCTACATTAAGCCGGAGCAGAGATGCTTGTACCAGATTATAGCTTAACAGCTAATTTCCATCTGTAGTCCTATATTGTACATGTTTTTAGTGGTAGGGGAAACCGGAGTACCCGGAGGAAACCTACGCAGACACAGGGAGAACATGCAAACTCCACACAGAAAGGCCGATGGGAATCGAACCCAGGACCTTCTTGCTGTGAGGCAGGCGTGCTAACCACTTTGCCACTGTGCCGCCAAGTACAGTACAGTGTAATAATGTGATGGATGATCAGTAACATAAATAATACAGGATTATCTGTTACAGAGAAAGGAGGTGTTGTTCAGCTGGATGAAATGTGGTATAAATTAAGTCCTGTAGCGTGTGGGGGCGGAGCTAGAGGAGTCGGTTGGAAAATGAGCTCCTCGGCTTCTCTATTGTCCGGTGGAGGGTGTGCAGGATTGTGCATGATGGAGAGCAGTTTGTCCAGTGTCCTCCTGTCTCTCACTGACACAAATGTCTCCAACTGGGTGCCAATAACTTGTCCTGCTTTCCGGATCAGTTTGTCAATCCGGCTTATGTCCCTTTTGTTGGTGCTTCTCCCCCAACAAACCACAGCAAAGTACAGGGCACTGGTTACCACAGACACAGGTAGAACATCAACAGCAGCTTGCTGTACACATTAAAGGACCTGAGCTTCTTCAGGAAGTAGAGTCATGCTCTTGTAGATTGCATTACTGTTGTCCTTCCAGTCCAATCTACTGTTCATGTGGACTCCCAGGTACTTGTTGTGGTCCACTACTGCCACCTCTAGGCCCTGAATTGTCATGGCCTCCACTAGAGTCCTCTTCCTCCTGAAGTCATCTACCAGCTCCTTGGTCTTGTCCACGTTCAGGAGCAGGTGGTTTGCTTTGGACCACTCCACAAAGTCAGTGATCAGTGTCCTGTACTCCATCTCCCGTCCATCCCTGATACACCCGACCACTGCAGAGTCATCAGAGAACTTCTGCAGGTGGCAGGACCCGGAGCTGTACTGGAAGTCAGAGGTGTACAGAGTGAACTAGAATGGAGACAGGACAGTCCCCTGTGGAGCCCCTACATCAGTGACCACAGTATCAGACAGGGAGGTGCCCAGCCGCACAAACTATGGCCTCTCAGATAAGTAATCAGCAATCAGGAAACAGTGAATGACCTGACACCCATCCTGGGCAGCTTTTTGCTCACCAGAAAGGGCTGGATGATGTTAAAGGTTAAAGGCACTGGAGAAATCAAAGAACATGATCCTCACAGGAGTACTTGACAAAGAGTTAGATACAACTTTATGTGTTAAGAAATAAACTGTACATTGAACAATTGCTTTGATTACAACAGGTCTTCTCACAGTTCATCTCTTCTATGTGGTGTATGTTCATTCATTCATTTTCTACTGCTTTGTCCCGTTAGGGGTCGCGGGTGACTGGAGCCTATCCCAGCAGCTTTGGGCCTTAGGCGGGGTACACCCTGGACAGTGGCCAGTTAGTCACAGGGCAAACATTTAGAGACAGACAACTATTCACTAGGGACACTTAAGAGTTGACAGGTTTGTCTATACATGCATGTCTTTGGACGGTGGGAGGAAGCCGGAGAGAACCCACAGTAACACGTGGAGGACATGCAGACTCCTCACAGAAAGACTGGAGTCAGCCGAGAATGTTTGAGTTGGCTGGGTTTTGAACTCACAACCTTCTGCTGTGAGGCAGGAGTGCTAACCACTCTGCTACATGCTGACTATGTAATTCTGTGTTCACATGAGGGAGTGATGGAACATTTGGAATTTATGCAGAGGCTATGTTAATCATGTAAGCCATCAAACTAGTGTAGTTTGACAACACTCTGCCCCAAAGGGTTCCTAAGAGCTCCTTTGTTCGAAGCTTTTTGTGAGGCTCTTGTTCCTTGTTTCTCGTCCCACATCTCTCTTTTTATGCTGTATGGATTTTAGCCCACTTTTATTTAACTTTTTACATTTTTGCATTTATCGCCACTCTACATTTGGCTTTTTTCTCTGCCAAATGTTGTAATGTTGTTATTAAGATTGAGCCTGCAGCCCAGAGCATTACTGAATTTTTATTCCTTTAAAACTTCCATTTTTCAGCCGGCATACCCTGGACAAGGACATTTCTAAGTAGAGAATTTTGACTTAAGACAAACGTCCAAGCTGACACTCAGAAGTGTCGCCAGAGACCTGACAAGAGTCCGTCCATGGACTGTCGGATGTCGGCATCTGATCACCGGACACAGAAGCAGTCCTTTTGGTCTCGTTGTGATTGGGAACCTGGCTATCGTCCTTTCCCAGCTCCACAAAAAAAGTAAGCAGACTTTGAAACTAGAGTTGGCGTCTCCTTGTTAAAGTCTCATACACTCAAACCGTTACCTTTGTGGGCCTATAATGCCCGTTTTTAGTTTTTATTAGTTTGATCATAAACCAAAGTTCCATCGCTCCTCCATCTGTCATTACATGTCAAAGTTATATATCATTCATTCAAGATTGTGTAGGTTGCCATTATTTCCCAGTAATTATCCCTTGTTAAGCACTCCATCACATTCAATAAACTATATTTAATATTATGTCATCATAAGGGTGGTTTTTCTATTACTTCTCATTAAAAATCTGGTCTATCTATTTAGCAGGTTCTTACAATTCAGCAAGTTCTCATCCTTCAGATCTTACATAGGCTTCTAGCATTTAAGTAACGTCCCGAGGTAACTATAATTAGAATTGGGTGGTGCCCCATTTATTTGACTATATAACTATTAATTACAGCCCAGTGCCATATATATACCCTACATAGAATATGATATTTAATTTAAACAGGACCCCGGGGAGGAGACCCCAGGGAATACCTAGGACTATGGAGGGACTATGTCTCTCAGCTGGCCTGGGAACACCTTGGTATCCCTCCCCGGAAGAGCTGGAGGAAGTTTCTGGGGAGGGGGAAGTCTGGGCGTCTCTGCTTAGACTGCTGCCCCCCCCGACCCGGCCCCGGGTAAGCGGTAGAAGATGGATGGATGGATTTAAACACATGGCTACGATCAAAGATAAGGAAGGCAGATTTGTAATGGTAAAGGGCCAGGCTGATGGGGAGATTTACCTTCTACAATGTGTATGTCCCTCCAAGTGCAGACAATGAACAGGTGGCAACTTCAATATCACATTAATACTTCACTTAGACTCAACTGGAAGAAGAGCATCCTGTTTGTAATGTGTAAAATTAATGTCTTTTTGTGCTTTGTCTTTCATATTCTCTCCCCCCACTATTTGTTCTTTTCATTTCCATTATACATTGTTGTAAAAAGAAAAGCTCAATAAAATATAAATGACAAAAAAAAGAAAAGAGTTAAACGAATTCCTTGAATAACCCTCAGGTAATGAATCTGACCAGGACAAGGTGTGGGGTCACCAATTAAATAAACGTTTACCACCAGTTCCTTGAATGTTTTCCACCTTCATAATTTTGCCCCCCTTTTATAAGTGAGTGCTATCTGTGAGGGAGTTGTATTCTTAACTTAACGAATTCTATCTTCTTTGTGCAAAACTCATCCCATGAAAGAGTTAGTTGTGAATATTTTGTATTGGTCCAGTCTCCAATGATATCTATGATTGAAGGAGTTCCAGCTGATGCCCCACATTAGGGCAGGGACATAGTACGTGGCTTGAGCTGAGTGAGTGAGTTGGAACTGAAAACGCACAGCCAAATATGGATTGTTGTTCAAACAGGGTCTTGGAGTTATGTGTATGATCTTGGGTGGCCTGTGGATTTCCAATCAACACCGATGAGTCTGAACCCCTAATTATTTTTGCTGAACGACAGCAGTGGAGTTTCGAAATGATTTTGCATTTGTCTTTTACTTAAATCACTTTGCTGCTGTTGCTTTTCTTGTATTCAGAAAATAAACATTATTAAAGGTGACACAAAAGACTGTTCCTTTAATCAATAACTTATTACAGTGCATAATACAGTATCTATTACACCCCTCACATTTTTGTAAATATTTTATTATATCTTTTCATGAGACAACACTGAAGAAATGACACTTTGCTACAATGTAAAGTAGTGAGTTTACAGCTTGTATAACAGTGTAAATTTGCTGTCCCCTCAAAATAACTCCAAACACACACCCAATAATGTCTAAACCGCTGGCCACAAAAGTGAGTACACCCCTAAGTGAAAATGTCCAAATTGGGCCCAAAGTGTCAATATTTTGTGTGCCCACCATTATTTTCCAACACTACATTAACCCTCTTGGGCATGGAGTTCACCAGAGCTTCACAGGTTGCCACTGGAATCCTCTTCCACTTCTCCATGATGACACTGTGGAGCTGGTGGATGTTTGAGACCTTGCACTTCTCCACTTTCCGTTTGAGGATTCCCCACAGGTGCTCAATAGGTTTTAGATATTGAGACATGCTTGGCCAGTCCATCACCTTTACCCTCAGCTTCTTTAGCAAGGCACTGGTCATCTTGGAGGTGTGTTCAGTATGACACAGTACATGTTGGCTTTTATGGTTCCCTCAATGAACTGTAGCTCCCGGTGCCGGCAGCACTCATGCAGCCCCAGACCATGACACTCCCACCACCATGCTTGACTGTAGGCAAGACACACTTGTCTTTGTACGCCTCACCTGGTAGCTGCCACACACGCTTTACACCATCTGAACCAAATAAGTTTTAGTTAAGTCTTGGTCTCATCAGACCACAAGACATGGCTCCAGTAATCCTTGTCCTTAGTCTGCTTGTCTTCAGCAAACTGTTTGTGGGCTTTCTTGTGCATCATCTTTAGAAGAGGCTTCCTTCTGGGACGACTGCCATGCATGGTCTGAGCACTGACAGGCTGACCCCCCACCCTTTCTGTTAAAATAATTATTGTGTTCGGATCACAAACGGGAAAACGGAGACCATACATGGTAAATTTAGGAATGGAAGACCAGTTTAATTCTTGCAAGAATTAAACAACATGGTAACATGGTAATTTTGTTAAACATGTTTACAACACATGAAGCTTTTATGGATGTACATTATGCCCGCCTCTCAGCTCCAGGGTCGTGGATGGACGTGTCTTGAGCTGATGTGTCAGTCATAGATGTGAATAAGTTTACGTGTACATGTCACTAAATGTACAGGACAGTGTCCCTGAACAATGATTAGATGTAGTGCAAAATGAGGTCTTTGTCTTGTTTGGATTAGCATGGCGCCAATAGAAGATACAGCTAAAGACATTAAGTCATACTTGTGGATAAGCATATGAACTGGAGCAAAGGTGAGAGCATAATATATAATATAGAATTACTATGACACCTTCAACCTCTGCAGCAATGGCAGCACTCATACGTCTATTTCCGAAACACAACCTCTGGATATGACGCTGAGTAAGTGCACTCAACTTCTTTGGTCGAGCATAGCGAGGCCTGTTCTGAGTGGAACCTGTCCTGTCCGTTGTATGGTCTTGGCCACCGTGCTACAGCTCAGTTTCTAGGTCTTGGCAATCGTCTTATAGCCTATGCCATCTTTATGTAGAGCAACAGTCCTTTTTTCAGATCCTTAGAGAGTTTTTTGCCATGAGGTGCCATGTTAAACTTCCAGTAACCAGTATGAAAGAGTATGACATTAGACATTATTGGGTGTGTGTTTGGAGTTATTTAGAGGGAACGGCAAATTTACATTTATTCATTTACATTTATTCATTTAGCAGACGCTTTTATCCAAAGCATTACATTGTTCTAATGTAATTACCAGTGTTACAGTCACTGGAGGCAAGGTGGGTTAAGTGTCTTGCCCAAGGACACAACGACAGTATGAACTGTGGGGAGAGCGGGAATCGAACCCCCTACCTTCTGGTTGAAAGACGACCACTCTACCCACTGAGCTACACTTCACATGAAAAGATATAATAAAATATTTACAAAAATGTGAGGGGCATACTCACTTTGTGATTATTTTTATTTTGCTTTCTTCTAAAGAGCTGCAATAGCCTATAGGCATACATGGACTAAATAAACCAGCTTTTACAATACATACATTTAATAAGGCAAATATAACAATGATCACATTACACATTATGATCAATATTTTTCAGATAAATCACAAAACTATCTACTCAAAGTAAAAATACTGTACTCTGATACTGCATATGGTCCTACATGAACATTTGCATATTTTAAGACATTTTAATCAGTGGTCATTACAGTTTAAATTTGTTCCTTCACACAGAATGGGAGTAATTATGAAATCCTTATGATACAATAACGTGGCATACTGAAATGGATAAATAGAGAGGCTTTAGACAAACACTTGTATGACGCCAGAGAACCCAGAATTACCATCGCAACATGCAAGTCCTTTAGGATACGTTCTTCTGACTGATTATTTCTCAGGGCTGGGTAAGTCGTTCTCCTCAGACTGCTGCGAGTCTGCCTCTGTCTTCTCTTCAGTCTGTGTCTGGTTAGGCTCTGCAACTTCTTTCTGGTTTGGTCTGAGGAGGTATTCCAGCTCTTCTGCGCTGATGGCCACTTTCTCAGGAATCAGCCATCTCTTGAAGTGTTCCAAAGCACTAAAATGGGAAGGAAAAGTGGGAGAAAAATGGAGATTATGTACAGTTGTGCATTTAAGTTTACAAACCCTGGTGGAATTTGTGATTTTTAAGAGAATATAATTGGGGGCATTAGAGTAAAGAGTCAGACAGATGTCAAATGGCAGACGGTTGGTAAGGCTGATGATAAGATAGTAAAGGAAGGCGTCTGTTAAGTAAGATGTTTAGACGATGTTTAGGCGGAGCTGATGTGTGAGCTCAGTGGCCTTGTCCTTGATGGGAGTACGAGAAGTCTCAGGAGGATAAGATAAGACCCAGCTGCAGGCTAGGCTTCAAATCGAGGGAAGGGACTTGGGACAAGGGAAGGAGACAGAAATTTGTAAGTTATATCATTTTGATCTTTGGTAATTTATCCGGATAATAATCAAGTTTGTTCTGTAATCAGTTCTGGTTCTCAGCATCAAGTGCGTGCGTCCATTTCGTGGAGTAACCTTGATGTTTCCAGTTTTATGGTCAGACCAGTAACACCACGTAGCAGCTCACCGGTCTGCTTCTTGATGACGTCTACTCTTCTCTGGATGTCCTCAGTTCGGGCCGAGATGTTGCGAATCAGCTCTTCGATTTGTGTGCCCCATTGTTGTAACCCCTTTATATCCGTTAAGCCGCGCAGCAGCTCACAGGTCTGACTCTCGGTGTTGTAAACTCTTTTCTGTATGTCCACAGTCCGTGCTGAGAGGTCGGCAGTCAGCCCCGCGGACTGTGCATCACTTTGTTGTAAACCCTTCAGTCTGTCACTCACGTCACAGAACCACAGTTTAATTTCAGCAGACAGCGGCTGGGTAGATTAGAAAGCAGCAACGCTCCATGTTGTTTGTAATGCAAACTGCGATTAAATGTAGGTTGTTTTTAATGTTATTTTTTCTATATAATCTAAAACTACCTTAAACAGACTTATGACCAACTGTTAAATAGGTGTACTGAATTTTGTTTTTAGAAAATTTTAAATAGCTCAAGAGCTAAATAAAACCAGTGTTTGTCTTGGGATTATTTTTCACGATGGCATGCTCTGAAGACATAGAAAGGGCTTCCAACTGACGTGTTCGTTGCCAGATTTCTGCTGGACAGTTAACTTTTGTGCATTTTTTGGTGAAAATATTTGATTTTGGAGAGTTTGAAAAAGATACAAACTAGGGATGCACCGATACCACTTTTTTGGAAAACGAGTACGAGTACTTGCATTTCAGTACTCGCCGATACCGATACCGAGTACTTAATAAAAAAAACATGATTTAAATTTACAGGTAACAGCTTTAGTCATATAATTTAACAAAAAAACAAGGCACGGGGCAAACACTGCTTGTCCAAATATCCGTGGTGAAAATAAACGAAGAGGGGGCTTGCAGTAGGCTGTGGATGTGTTTGTTCACGGAGTCGTGTAGTTTAGGCAGCTCCGTGTCAGTCATGTAGTGGCAGGACATCATATCTGGGCTCCAGAACATGGAGGAGACGCATGAATCCCACATTTTCTACCTCTGAAAGTGGCTGGTCACTCTATGCAATGTACTCGATGATTGCCTGTGTTATTTTCACAGCAAGTGGATTGTCTCTGGACATTTTATCTCGTCTTGCAAGAGTTTGCTGCAGTGTGAGTTGTGTTGGTTTAGAAGCGTGGGTAAACTCTTTATACTCGTTGTCGTGTTGGGATTTTAGGTGCTTGATTAAATTACTTGTGTTAAATGCGCTACCTTTTGAGCCTCCTCTGGACAATTTAGCTGAGCACAATTTGCAGTCCGCCTTTGTTTTGTTTTGTCTTCATTCACTTTGAAATAGTTCCACACGGCTGACATGTCTCGTCTTTCCTTCGTTCTCCCCGCTCTGAGCTGCAGCCGGGGCCTGGGGGCGGGCACTCGGCGCATGTGATTAACTTACACGCCGCTCAAACATAGACATTTCTCAGACCGTGGTATCGTCCCCGGTATCGGGGGACTTTTAACGAGTACAAGTACTTTCAAAAATGTGGTATCGAGGCTAATACCCTAATACAAACTTGTATTCTGGCACTGTAAAGCAACAGGCAGTTTTGGTAATGCTACGAGTTAGCACTGTCCAGCGGTGAGTCCGACAGTGAATCCACTAACGTAACACATTAAATCCCAATAGTAAACAAACACTGCTTGTTCATGAGATTTGGGAGGCGTTCATTCAAAATGAGCTGTAAAGGAGGGGGGCTCTTCTTAAGCATTCTTTCATTTAAAAAAACTCACTAATGTTGTTGGTTTCTCAGAAAATATCCTTTGTAACACCTTTAAATGCATAATTATTTTTTAATTATGATTAATTACAAAAAAATTATGGTTTTCTTAAGAAACTAAGAAAGTCCTCAGTATTTAATTATTAGCAATTTAATACATTTGATTTATTTTCTATTTTATACCAGCGCATGTGCACAATAATAATGCGAATGTGCGTGGCAATAACTTCACGTCATAATTTAATTTAATGATGGCTGCATCAGTCCATCCTGCACCTAAATTCAGCTGCAATGGGCTTTAAAAGAACAAACACACAGCTGTTGACTTGTACTCTGATCTGAAGATCAGCCGTTTTACCCGTCTGCGCTGCACCACGCCTTGCCTCGCTTTTTAAACCACCACCCCTCACAGCCCTGACATTGTCGCAGAAAGGCAGGAGGTAGCTGCGCGGGCACAACATAGCAAATATACCACTATCTTGATCAACGCAATATACATATATAAATGTCTCTACTTCTTTTAAGTTCATCTGTGATGCAGTCCTAACACTGCTGACTTCACATAATAAAATAATAATGGACTTAACTCTATGTCACTTGAGCCTTTCATGAGTTTAGAGATTTGAGTGGGGAGCACTACCTGATCTACACTAAAACAGTCCTGCACTCAAAACCTTTTCCCACAGGAACATGGAAGGACTGTCTCTTGGGCCAATGCCTTTGTATTGCTTTAGAAGACTGATGGATTAACAAATGTTCTGTCAACTTTATTGAGTCGTGTTTGCTGGAGTTTTACACTTACTTTTCCCCTGAAAGCAGCAGTTCTAATGACAGTGAGGGAAGGGGACATTTTCTAGGGGTGCAACGAGACAATATTTGTCCACTATTTCCAGGTGAAAGCTGTGGTTGTTCTGTGTCTTTACATGGTGCTTGTGTTAGCCTCAGTGAATGCCATTGTTTTCTTACAATGTTCACATATTGTTTGTGTCTTGTCTATCACCATTTTTTAGTCTTTAAAAATAAAATATGTCTGTAGGAAAATAATGTCCTACCTGTCGTCCATGTCTCCTCCTTGGAAAAGCTCTGATGTCTGGGCATCGTGCAGAAATCGGTCCCAACATTCTTTTTTGGCTTGAGACAGGGACCGCAGCATATCTCTGGATGTCACGTCACTGGACTGGCCTTTCAGTTTCTTCAGACGGTTTTCTGTAACACAGGAAAAGTCAAATTGTATGCTTGCTTCAAATAGTCCCTGAAAATAAAAAATACTGAACATACACCAAATGTTAGCTGTGTTATTCTTTGTAATTTTTGCTTATTTCTCTAGATCACATTTATTTATCTAATATCTTATTCATTGCATTTTGTGTGTAATGCTATTCTTGTTGTATGCACCATAACACAATTCTGTGCAGTGGAAATTATTCTACCTTTTTACCTGGACTCATCAAATTGTGGTGTTAAGACAGTGGGTAGAACAGAAAGCACTGACGCTAGTAGAGTACCTAAAGTGGCAATGTAGATCTCAGAGTCCTCCATAGGCTCCCAAATGGCGCTGGAAGAAGTGGCGCAGGTAGATGCACCATTGACCTGCGCTGTGGCTGGCTGGAACGCGTCGTTGAACTGGATGTTGTTTTCTGGAGGGGTCCCAGTTTGAACTTGTGGAAGGCTGGAGCAGATTTCGGACCACAGCTCTCCGCTGGACCGGACTTCCCGACCCTCGAAGTCGTCAATCATTTTAGGACTGCCACAAGCAAGTAGTTAGAAGAAAATAACATCTTTTACCCTCTTTATCCTGTAGCACACATCCGTGTTTAAAATAAATGTATGGAATTTTGTACAATAGTTTGTAACGAGTCAAAAGAATAGCTCCTCTTTCATCATAGATTAGCAATACTGTGTCTGAATTTGCATTGCAATCCCTTAAAATAAGCTGTACATGGTTTTTTTCGATGTAAAAATGGCACAAACGTATTTGGAACACCTTACCTGTAAGATAATATATAATTAAGACAAGTGCTAAACGCCAAAAGTAATAATTTTGAAGATTAAAGGCTATTCTTTGTGACCACCATCGTCGAGCCTAAAAGATTTTTCCCACTTCCTTGTTTGAAACAATATGATTGGCTATTGGATGTGCCCGTCAAAATTATTCAATACCTGATTGGTTCTTCTTTCACGTTGTGCGGTTGTGTGTGGACCAATCGTTGTAGTCCGCCTGAAAGGAGCGTGTGGAAGTCACTGACCGCGACAGCAGGAAGAAGAAACGGGTTGAGCTAAAGGTAAACAACTCTCCTGACCTCTGATGAATTTTATTCACAAGCATTTGTCACTTGTATTAGACAACTCACTCTTTGAGAACGGTAAAAATGGCAGAAATTCCATATTCTAGTTTAAACGATGCAGGTTGACTAAATTTGGTTCGGTCAAGTTTATGACGAATAAAGACAAAATGAATATATATTCGTTTACAAGAGGTGGTGGACTTGTTACGAATACAATTACTGAGTAAAACAGAGGTTGTGTGTGCCGTGTGCGGAGGTTTTTAGGCGCTGACCATGTCACCACAGGCAGCTCTGGTGTAGGAGATGAGAGCACCGCTTCGTCTGGCTGTAGTGGCGGTCCCGATGGGTCTGCTGCTGTCCCGGACTATGGCGTGGATGTCCAGCGGCAGAACACATCCAGAACTTGTCAGCAGGCTGAGGGGTAATGTTTGGAGCATTATTACGTTCCACCACCAACACCTAACTTTAATATCTATGTTTAAAAATGAAGATGGTGGGTTTGAATGGTGTTCAGAATTTCTCCTTGGGATTAATAAAGTGTTCTTAATTGGACTGAATATCAAGCTTTAGAAGTTAACACCTGATCATATTTGAAACTTAACTTCTGTTATCTTCTGTTTTTGTTTTGTTTTGAAGATCATGGGGTAATTAAAAATGACCGAGTCTTTGAGGCTATGCTGGCAACAGACAGAGGACTGTACTCTAGAGATTATCCTTATGCAGACTCACCACAGTCCATAGGTATTTACTCATGTCAGTTTGTGAAATATTTAAGTTATCCTGTAATAATGCAGTACTGGAGCAACAATTGTCCAGGTCAAAAGAAGTAATAAGTAGTTTCTGGTTTCTGGTCTCCCAAAAACAGGCTACAGGGCGACCATCAGTGCTCCACACATGGTGAGTGACATCCAGTAGTTCATTACAACATGAGTACAGAAATGAACAAAATTATGTAGCTGTTTTTAAATCTTTACATAAAAGTAACTAAAAATGTCCTCATGTGCTATTGCTTGATAGCATGCCCACGCTTTGGAAGTACTAAGTGACAAGCTAACTGAAGGGGCGTCAGCTCTGGATGTGGGGTCTGGGAGTGGTTATCTCACTGCCTGCTTTGCACGGATGGTAAGTTTAACAAACTGTTGCTTCAAGGAGTAGGTTTTTGTAATCACTGTTAGTCATTTTTAAACATATACTTGTAGATAGGTCCGACTGGTCGAGTGGTGGGCATCGAACACATTGATGAACTTGTCAAAATGTCTATTAGAAACATCCAAGCCGATGACCCAGGGCTCATCTCCTCTGGGCGTGTCAAATTTGTTGGTGAGTAAGAGAAAGATGTTGCAGATTCTAACTCCATTGAGCTGTATTGTGAAATAAGTCCCATTCCCTGTGTCCACAGTTGGAGATGGAAGGCTGGGCTACGCAGAAGGAGCACCATATGATGTCATTCACGTGGGAGCAGCTGCGGCTACAGTTCCCAAAGCAGTAAGGACAGCTTTATTATGTTGAAACAGGAATCATTTCTTGCCATTTCAGACCCGCATTGACTGAGAGCATGATATGCCGAGACCAGAGCATACCAAGACCATAACAAGACTATCGAGACAGAGTCAAGACCAAGACCATGATCATGGCAGGTCAAGACCTACACTGTAATATATAAAAGGGAACTCCAAGCAAGCTAAGTCTAGTTTTTCAAAACTCATGGAGAGTAATGTTTGGTGAAGCAGGCAGAGTTAGAGATTTTCAGTTAAATATAAAATGATTGAGGTTTTCATCTAATCCCAAGAACAGACCTGGTATGTCATTTGTGGTCTTTGTTGGTCTTAACTGTCTGTGACTGAGTAAAGACCAAGACAAGACCAAGAATTTTAGGGATTAAGCCTATGACAAGAAAAAAACATAACATCTCCATACATTTTGTTTATTCACTGTTTTACTGTGAAAAATCATTAAAATTGTCTAACTGTATTGAATTTTAATGGTTAAAACAAGAGCTAAACTAGGACCAACCCCAAGGTTCATTCAGTACTAAAGCTTATTAATGCTTAAAATAATTGTCAACTTTTCCTAATTATATTTTTCAGTCTCAGTCAAGTCCCATTTCTTGCACCGTCAAAAAAAATAGTAGTGTCCTAACCTTAAAAAGCAATCCAAATGCAAATTAATGGCTTAGGATGAGAGAAAACTGATGACATCATGTCTTTATTGAGTTTAATGTCTCAAAGCTTAAAGCTGCATTACCCGAATGATTTCTTCCTAGACAATGTCTTAAGGTACTATTTTACGTCTGATTCCTGTTACAATGTGCCATTAGATGATTTAATAGTTTTCCTAATATAGAGGAAAATCAATCCACTTATTGCTTATTAGCCAGATGCATTTATTTTCCTCCCAGGTCATTGGAGTGAACTGGTGCCAGCACTTTTTTATAACACAGTATGCCTTACCTTAAGTACCCTCTATAAATGTAAGCTGCCTAATTAATCAAAGTCAAACATAACCATATCTTCCTGAGATTCATTCATCTTCTTCCGCTTGGTCCGGTTAAAATGTAGGTAGGGGACAGCAGGACTTATTCCCTATCAGATGATGTTTTTCATACTTTTGTGTCATTGCTAGCATCTTGTCATTGCTAAATCAGAAATTTCACCCTAAATGGTATTTGATGACAATATAAAAAAGAGAAACTTTACACTATGGAAAAAAGGTTGTAAAAATTTTGCGATGTAGATGATTATTTGATTATTTAATGGTGGCTATTAAATGGATCAAGTTTCTGTGATGAAGCCCTGATAAAAGAAAATAAAAATCACGTATTATTAATAACTGTTTTGCTGGGATTCAAGAGGATATGGCGTTTATGTGAACTTCTCAGTCCTACAATAATGAGTCAACATTTAATTGAGTCATGTTTCATCTTGCCAAAAAAAAAAAAAAGAAATGCACAAAGTCTGATGTTTCTTTCTCTCTATAAGCTGTTGGAGCAGCTGAAGCCCGGTGGGAGGTTGGTTCTCCCAGTTGGTCCAGACGGTGGGAGCCAAGTCTTAGAGGAGTATGATCGACAGAATAACGGCACCTTCCTGAAGAAAGCTTTAATGGGAGTTGTCTATGTCCCGCTGACGGACAAAAGGCACCAGTGGCCTGGGTATGATCACCTGTATCTCAATTTGACCTTTCTGTCATTAGAAATCATTAATTGAAAGCATAGATTGATTGACATCCTTCTCTTTCCAGAGGGGAGCTCTGATGCAGTGTGGTTGCTCCTGCAGGAGGTGGCATTGGATGCTGCGTCTTGGGGGCTCTGCTCATGTCTTCACGGAGCTAGGAGGAGCCGCTTGTGTTTCCCAAACCAAATCGTCTTCCTAATGTGCTAAAACTGTGAGTGACTTTAATCGGTAACCACCACTGGTCTGCCCCGATGACTTTGGTCTCTGGATCCTTAAAGGTAGTTAAAGATGGACTAGAATGTGCTGTTTACAAAACAGAGATATCTGAGTCGTTTGTATCATTATTAAAGTTTTAGCAAGTCCAAGATAAAAGTAATGTTTGATAACCATGAGTATTGTTTTGAGACTGAATGGTAAATTTAAAAGTTGTGTGTAATCTAATGGACATTGTCATAACTAGTATGTAGAAAAGGTTAAAGCAAACTTTTGGAAGTTTTCATAGTGAAGACATCTCGTCCCAAGAGTCCCTTGGGATAAGAGACGAAATGTCTTCACCTTGAAAACTTAGTCCAGATGCCTTTACTTTAACCTTTTGTTCATGATGATATGGATGATTGAGAACCTTCACAGACATACAGTATTGTTCAAAATAATAGCAGTACAATGTGACTTACCAGAATAATCCAGGTTTTTAGTATATTTTTTATTGGTACGTGGCAAACAAGTTACCAGTAGGTGCAGTAGATTCTCAGAAAACAAACCCATTCATTCATGCACGCTCTTAAGGCTGTGCAATTGGGCAATTGGTTGAAAGGGGTGTGTTTTAAAAAAAAATAAAATAAAAAATAAAGCAGTGTCTGCCGTACACTCAAAACTATTTTGTACAAACGTTTTTGTTTCTAGGATTTAGAAATCCTGTGAATCACTAAACTAATATTTAGTTGTATGACCACAGTTTTTTTAAAACTGCTTCACATCTGTGTGACACCAACTTGTGGCACCTCTCAGCTGTTATTCCACTCCATAATTCTTTAACACCATTCTACAATTCATTTACATTTCTTGGTTTTGCTTCAGAAACAGTTTCTTGATTGGATTAAGGTCTGGGGATTGGGCTGGCCACTCCATAACATTAATTTTGTTGGTTTGGAACCAAGACTTTGATTGTTTACTCGTGTGTTTGGGGTCATTGTCTTGTTGAAACAAACATTTCAAGGGCATGTCTTCTTCAGCATAAGGCAACATGACCTCTTCAAGTATTTTGACAAATGCAAACTAATCCATGATCCCTGGTATGCGATGAATAGGCCCAACACCATAGTAGGAGAAACATGCCCATATCATGCTTGCTTCACTGTCTTCACTGTGTACTGTGGCTTGAATTCAGAGTTTGGGGGTTGTCTCACAAACTGTCTGTGGCCCTTGGACCCAAAAAGAACAATTTTACTCTCATCAGTCACAAAATGTTCCTCCATTTCTCTTTAGGCTAGTTGATGTGTTCAAATTGTAACCTCTTCTGCACATGCTTTTTTTTTTTTTTAAACAGAGGGAGTTTGTGGGGGATTTTTGAAAATAGATTAGCTTCACACAGATGTCTTCTAACTGTCACAGTATTTACAGGTAACTCCAGACTGTCTTTGATCATCCTGAGGCTGATCATTGACTGAGCCTTTGCCATTCTGGTTATTCTTTGATCCATTTTGATGGTTGTCTTCCGTTTTCTTCCATGTCTCTCTGGTTTTGCTCTTCATTTTAAGGTATTGGAGATCATTTCAGCTGAACAGCCTATAATTTTTTGCACCTCTTTATAGGTTTTCCCATACTCCAATTACCTTTTTAAATCAAAGTACGCTGTTCTTCTGAACAATGTCTTCAAATGCATGTTCAACAAGTGCTGGTGGCTTCATCCTTAAATGGGGGCCACCTGATTCCCACCTGTTTTTTCACTAAATTGATAACCTCAGTGACTGAATGTCAGACTGCAATTTTTTTTAACACACTCCTTTCAACTAATTGCCCAATTGCACAGCCTTAAGAGCGTGTACATCATGAATGCTGGGTCTTGTTTGTTTTCTGAGAATCTACTGCACCTACTGGTAACTTGTTTGCCACTTAGCAATAAAAAATATAATAAATACCTGGATTATTCTGGTTAGTTACATTGTACTAGCCAAGGAATAACACTTTTGCAACTGAAATGCACTTTCAAAGTTACACTTTATAAGAATCTAAACAATTTTGAATAATATTTTCTCTTTCTTATAATAATAGAAATTAGCTAAAACGGTGTGATATTAATGACGGATTCTATTGAACATTTACATTTAGTCATTTAGCAGATGCTTTTATCCAAAGCGACTTACAACTGAGGAAAACAATGGAAGCGTTTTCCATAACACATGGTAGCAAAAAGCATAAGTGCACCAAAAACTAGTTCGTTAAAACCCAGCACAGTATACAAAGCCAAGGATAGGAAGTATTAATTAAATTGGAACTAATTAAAATTTTCACCTTCTTTAATAGTTTTCTAAATAAAGTCCTTCAGTGGTTAATTGAGTTGTGTTTGAAGGGTGCATTATCCCCCTCTGGCGCATCCGAGCCGCAAACGGCACTTGCAAGTTGAGCTGCCACCAATCCATAGATTGTAAATAAAAATGGATGTAATCTGCCCATTGGTCCCCTATTCACCGATATTGTTATTATGACGGCAGTTATTCTAAATGGCGGTTACATCCAGGCTTTTCGGCTTTTACTGCATAGTAAGACAATAGTTTTCAAATAGCATAAACAAACATATTAATAAAAAATGCACCCCCTTTCTATCGCCCCTTTGTACCAGGCTGTAAACAGGATTTTTACACTTCGCCATTGGGTTTTTCCTTATATTTCTGCTTTTGGAGCCTTCCCTCTGGTGGACGGAGGTATATTGCTGTATATCGCCGTATGGCAGTGCCCTTACTCGAGGACCGTTTAAGAGATTAATATGATATATATGATTTTTGATTAATATGTCCGTTTAAACAATCTTAAAACTAGTGTTTTACTATGCAGTAAAAGCCGAAAAGCCCGGATGTAACCGCCATTTTATTGCCCTGTTGTAATGACAATATTGATGAATAGGGGACCAATGGGCAGATTACATCCATTTTTTTTACAATCTATGGTTTAGACCCAATGTAAGATTTAACAAGATCATAGCTACTCAATAGTTATGAAAATAAAATGTACAATAAATTAGACGCCAAGTTCATGTGAGAGAAAATATTTCAAAAGTGTTTTTTCACATGTAACGTTTTGGTTAACAGTGAATAAAACAATCAAACAATGTATGAATTATGACTTTATTTCTAAGACCATTTCTAAAATTACCCACCTCCATCAAGATTTCTTGTTCTGTTTTTGCTGTTTCTTTTTACACAATATGTACTGTACAGTATTCATAGATAAACATTGTTCAGTCACTTTGCCTTCTACATTTCCTCGAGTAGTGTCCAAACAACAAACTACAAGTTTTAAGTACTAGAAACGTGGAAAAGCTAGTTCAATATGTTTCAATTAGATAACATTCAAATCCTGCAGTGGTTCCACTGGTCACTTACACACTTCCAGTCTTTAGAATGCTTTTTAAGGTTATCAGGCAGCGAGCCACACTGCTCAGGTAAGAGCTCTGCCAGCTTCCCTATGTCCTCCCAGCCCTGCTCCGGAAGCCAATCACAAGGTTTTTTTGCATTTGCTCTTTTCCAGAAACAGATTACCTTCATAAAGTAATAAAATAAAAATAACTTATTTTATACAGATAAACTTTATAAAAGTTCACCTTTTAATAAAGAAGTCCAGTTCCTCCTGCGGTGCTCTTTCTTCTGCCTGCTCAATCTTGATTGTCATATTGAAGGAGAAAAGCAGCTTGTCTCTCTCAAACATGCCTAAAGACATGTATTTGTGTTATTATCACAAACATAGACTTTTCAGAGGACACTTTTCTTAATTATTACTATATGAAATATTTAATTCTCCAATGTGCAGCAATATAATTGTAGAGTTCAGATGGTATACTGCATATGTCATTGTGTGTATTTCTGAGATTTCCTAAAATATCAATTGTCTCTGCTGTTTCACACAGCCTGTGTGACTTTCACTTTGTACCACTAGATGGAGTTAGCACTATTGCAGAGCTCTAAGATGCTAACCTTGTGCTGCAGCAGGATTCTTGTGAGATTTGTGAGTTTATAAACTCACAAAAGGTCCATCTTGAACTGTTTTAAGCAAAGTATTTACAGTCCAAGCACTGACAGGTCTGGGCCTGTTTAAGGTTTGAAGATGTAGAGACCATTTTACCGTTACGAACAGAAACAACATGGAGCTGCTCTGATTGGATTGCAAATGCTTTCAATGTGTTCCTGTGCTCGGGTAATTTTGGGGATAATAAATTGAATTTTAGTGGAATTCTAGGTTACACTTAATGTATCCATCCATCCATCTTCTACCGCTTATCCGGGGCCGAGTCGCGGGGGCAGCAGTCTAAGCAGAGACGCCCAGATTTCCCTCTCCCCAGACACTTCCTCCAGCTCTTCTCGGGATACCGAGACGTTCCCAGGCCAGCCGAGAGACATAGTCCCTCCAGCGTGTCCTAGGTCTTCCCGGGGGTCTCCTCCCGGTGGGACATGCCCGGAACGTCTCCAGGAGGCCTCCGAAACAGATGCCCGAGCCACCTCAGCTGGCTCCTCTCGATGTGGAGGAGCAGTGGCTCTACTTTGAGCTCCTCCCGAGTGACCGAGCTCCTCAGCCTATCTCTAAGGGAGCACCCCGCCACCCTGCGGAAGTAGCTCATTTCGGCCACTTATATATATATATATATATATATATATATATATATATATATATAGTTTATACACTATATATGGGTTACACTTAACAATATTTAATAAAAAGGGAATATATACCAGCGGTGGTCATTATCCTTAGGCTAAAGTCTTTCTTCCAAGTGAGCAACACTGGAGCAAAAATTTACATTTTGTTTCTAAGTCTTGTAGATGACTTGTAAGTCTGCACTCTGCTGCAGCACATTTCCGCTGTAGTGTTTAACCTTTGACCTCATGGGCAAGGACAATTATTGAACTTGAGAAAATAATTTCTTTGTGTGTGAACAGAAGGTGGGATAGATTGCTCCTTCACCTCCTCTTAAGACAAAGAACCTTTCCTGCCAACTCTAACTTTAACTAAAGTAATTAGTAAGAAAAACCTAGTTCTCAGGGTGTTAGCCCTCGGTTCCTAATAAGTTATCTTTCCAGTTCTTCCTCAGTCTTCATCTTCTCTCAGTCTCGTCAGTTTTAGTTTATCTTGTCTTCATCGACTCATGTCTTGAAGTCTTGCCTGGGCAACGCCCATGTTATTGATTCGCTATTTTTATTTATTAAAAGACAAATTTTGGGTTTATTTGCTGTCTAAGATAGGACCAACTTTTGCGACCAACAGGAAAGAATGCTTCCAAGGTCCGTCATCAGCCAAACGGAATACTGACCCTTGTTGCCTGGTCCTCGGCTTCTGACCCTCCATCCAGCCAAGCCTGGCTTTTGAGTAAGATCAACACAGTTTCATATCCCACTAGTGATGAGTCGTTCATGAACGATTCGTTCTTTTTGAACGAGTCTTTAATATGACTCGGGAACGACTAGTCATCTGAGAGAGCGAGTCGTTCATTTTTGTGTAGACCCGCGCATGCGCATTCCGCCACATCTCATACAGGAAACAGAAAGGAGTCATTCATCTCCCGAGTCGTTCGTTCGTTCGTTCACCAAGTGCCAGCCCCATAGAGAAAGAGTATGCAGTTACCGGAAACAGAAAGGAACTGTTCATCTCCCGAGTCTCTGAGTCGTTCATTCAAGTCCCCGTAGGCTGAACGCAGAAACAGAAGGATTCGTTCATTTCATGAGTCAGTCTTTGGGTCTGAGTTTCGTTCTTTTGTCACGTGACCGCTTCAGTCTCTCGCAACATCATTACACTCATATTATTGACTGTATTGTATTATGTTTAGGAATTATTATAAAGTTATCAAAATATATCTGCAATAAACATTATCTGAAAATTAAAAAAGTTCCATTTGTTTCTGTCAGTCTATTTTTAGTGTTAAATGTTAGTGCCACTTTGTTTAAATAATAATTAAAAACAATTATAAACTATAAAATTATTACCTAAGATTAGAATCCACTGTAAAGTCTTAATCTTTGCTTTATCAGTGATTTCCCCGGATAAGAAAAATATAAAATATAATATAATTTGAGGCCAGAAACGCATCACATAACTGTAAAAGTAAAAAAATAAAAGAATTGCGTTTGTTTATACAGTTATGTGAAATATATGTATGTATTAACTTCTTTCTGTATCTAATGCGTGACAAAAGAACGAGACTCAGACCCGAAGACTGACTCATGAAATGAACGAATCCTTCTGTTTCTGCATTCAGCCTACGGGGACTTGAATGAACGACTCAGAGACTCGGGAGATGAATGAGTCCTTTCTGTTTCCGGTAACTGCAGACTCTTTCTCTTTGGGGCTGGGACTTGGTGAACGAACGAACGAGCGAGCGACTCGGAGATGAATGACTCCTTTCTGTTTCCGGACGGACGGATGTATTAGCTACAGCTACATGAGGCTGTCACGGCCCAGACCAGACATGTTGAATTAATGCTAAGCTAAATATGAAGTGACAAAGGAAAAAAACTATTTGGATTAAGAGGTGAGTTGAACTGTCTGCCTGAAAGTAAGCTGCAATGAATTTATAATTTATTTTTCAAAGTTTGGCCATGAATGCATTAGCTTATAGTTATTATAGTTTTTATTCCAAAAGTACTAAATGTATTAAAAATTGTAATATGTAACATTTTAATTAGATTCTGCTGAAATGAACGAAATGACTTGAAAAAAAGATTTGTTCATTTTGCTGAACGAGACTTAGAGCTGAAGAACTGAGTCAGTAAAATGATCCGAACTTCCCATCACAATATCCCACCTTCAATAAGAAAGGCCCTGTAACTGTACCTTCAGCCTAATCCTGTTAAGAATCTACTCTAACCTTTATACCTGCATCGTCATGCAGTTCTAATTATTAGCAGTTGGGAGATGGTGGACTGAGGAATGTGTAGCAGGATAAAACTTAATTAAACAACAGCAAGTGGATGTCAAAGATCCAGTCTGTAACTGACTCTTCTACAGCCCAATAGGCCGTAAAGGACCAGCACCCATGGCCATTTGGTTAGATTGGGTTCTCCATCAACTAACTCATGTTACCTCTTTTTCATGAAGTTCTTCAGTCTTTTAGCCAGCACAGCATCAGGCAGATATTTCCGAAGGCAAAAGTCAAACACATACAGGTAGGATGCAAGAGAGTACTGGTACATGCTGTTCCCCAGAGCCATTTCTGTCAGTACAAAGTAGAGGATTGCTCCACGCTTGGCTGCAGGCCGGTATCCATCCCTGAGTTTATTAATGTCCGCTGAGGTCTTCTATGCCAACATCAGTTTCTCAGATACCTTAATTAAACCAGAGAGATAGATAGATAATGTATCACTCTGTCCTAAGTTTAGTTTGATGTTCACCTCGCACACTTAGTCACTCAAAACTTGGGCTTTGGACTTGGTCTCCTCTTGGTCAGTTCCCTGAGTAGGGAATCCCCTAAATTCTTCAGCAGCTTCTTGTTGTCACTTGTCTCTTGGATCAAATATTCCCGCTGCTCCTCCAGCTGTTTTTTCTCAAAACCCACAATAACACACAGCAGCTGGTCCTCCAGACCCTTGAGAGTTACTGCCAACAGTTCAAAATTAATGTTAGTGGTGATTACATACAATATAAAGTGAAGTGGAAGGAATTAATGCATCATTAGCATCATAAAATAACAAAACGTATCACTAAGATATGGGTTTTAGGCCATTGGATGCATTGGACACAGATATATGGAGTACCTACCCTTGGGTATAGACTTACCAGTGTAGTTAATGACCATGGCTTTTCCAAAAACACACGGCGAATACTTGGGGTTAGCCAGCTTGGCGCTAAGGTAGAGTTTAAAGTTGGGATTATAGTCCACCTCTTTGTCGCCAAGCATGATGACCGGCCTGCCCTCCACTACTCTCACATTCTTCTCCAGAACATTGTCAATCACTGGGTCAATATATTGTATGTATATATATATATATATATATATATATATATATATATATATATATATATATATATATATTGGGACACCAAATGCTTCAGGAAGTTAGGATCATCAAAAGATGAGATCTAAGGAACATTTATAATATGTCAATGTCAGCATCATGTTACTTCTAATAATAGAGAATTAAGAATGAGAGAACTAATTCATTACAATATGAATATTACTTTGTGCGCATTTACAAAACTAAAAATGACCAGACACAGAAATAGACATGTTTATGGAAGCTTGTTTCCGCCACTGAATAAAAAAATATATAATAATTCCGACTTTTTATCTCACAATTCTGACTTTTTTTCTCACAATTGCGAGATATAAAGTCACAATTCTGATATAGAAACTCGCAATTGCGAGATATAAAGTCGCAATTCTGAGATATAAACTCACAATTTTGAGATATAAAGTCGCAATTCTGAGATATAAACTCACAATTCTGAGATATAAACTCACAATTCTGAGATATAAACTCGCAATTCTGACATATAAACTCACAATTCTGAGATATAAACTCACAATTCTGAGATATAAACTCACAATTCTGAGATATAAACTCACAATTCTGACATATAAACTCGCAATTGCGAGTTTATATCTCAGAATTCTGACTTTGCTCACTTTTCCTGTTATTGCGATGACCATCACTAGAGAGCCGTGTCAATTTATGGTAGGATTGCATAGCATTTAAAATGGAAAAGATTATAGAGGATTATTTTCGGCGCTGTTTCACAAATAGAGAAATCTTGATTTTATTGGAGGAATCACACAACATAAAGCTTAGTCTCCGGACTCTTGAGCGAACTTTATGCAGGAATCAGTTGTGGCGGAGACGCAATAAAACTGACAAAGCTGAAGTGGCACATTTTATACACCAGCAGCTTCAGACGTCGGGACGACAACATGGCTATCGGTGGATGCACCAGAAATGTTGGATGTCCGAAATTGTTACAGACAGAGAAACTGTCCGTCAGTTGATGCGACTGTTAGATGGACAAGGAGTTGATCTGCGTGCTCATGGTCGTCTACGGCGACGCGTGTATAACAGTCGGGGGCCAAATTATGTTTGGCATATTGACGGGTATGATAAATTAAAACCTTACGGAATATGCATAAACGGATGCATTGATGGGTTTTCCAGAAAGATGATTTGGCTTGAAGCATACAAAACGAACAATGACCCACGAGTAATTGCAGGCTATTTCGTACAAGCTATTGCTGAGAATAACGGATTTCCACAAAGAATTCGTATTGACCATGGAACTGAAAATACTCATTTAGCAGAGATGCAAAAATTCCTCAGAGACACTGCAAGCGCTGAATGTGTCACTCTTGGTCCAAGCACTGGGAACCAGAGAATCGAACGATGGTGGTGCACTTTGAGAATCCAGTGCGTACAGTTTTGGATGGATCATTTTGAACAACTAAAAGAAGACGGACACTTTGTTGACACTTTCATTGATAAATCTCTCATCCAGTTTTGCTTCCAACATTTTATACAGGTAACACATTTTGTTCACTATCAGAATGGTTATAGAGAGTACTGAATTTGTATTGTAACTTAATATTTTTATTTAATTGGCATAAAATGTGCAATTTTTTTAAACCAGTTGACAAGATAATATTTTTTTTACATTTTATATATATATATATATATATATATATATATATATATATATATAAAACATTATCTTGTCAAATGAATTATATATATATTTATTTAATTGGCCTATTTATTTTCTTTCATGAAGGAAGAGCTTGATGAAACCGTCAGTGCTTGGAATTGCCACAGGATACGACCAACTCACAACCCACGTGCTCCCAGTGGTCGACCTTCAATAATGTTTGCTGTTCCCAGCTTATATGGAGTGCAGAATTTCTTGCATCCAATTGAACAAAGAAAACTGAGTATTTGCCAAGAGGAGTGTTTATTTAAAGACTACCCTTGTGACGAGGATGTCTTTCAACTGTGTGTAGAACTGATGACTGAGCATAACCTTGTCATGTCAGATGATGTTTATGAAATTACAGACCTTTACCTCCAACTTCGTGAATTGATCCTTCAAGGGCTGGACTTGGAGGACTAGATTCACCATACTAAATTAATATACACCATTCACTATAAGATATTTAAAGGTAGGCTACTGTTTTAATTGTTTTAGTATTTCAGATGACATGTTATGACAATTAGAATAAGAGTCATCTAGATGTAATTAATGCACTTTAAAAAAATTAAAGAATTGTAAAAGTTTTTCCAGCTACAGTAATGTACATTCTTTGCATGATTTTGCACGTTTTTGTGTTACATTATACTGTCATTACTTCATGGCCTTATTTAAATACAAATGAAGCGCAGCAAGCCTTTATAGATGTACAAGAAATGTTTTGGACCTCAAAACTAAGGTATTTATGGCTTGAAACCATTCAAAATTGATAAATTCTCCTCTGTTTAACATTAACTTGAAAGGGCAGGTGATTAAAAGTTTTACAATCAAAAATGGCTTTATGGGTAAATTGATGTTGTTTGAACTTTGTATTATCCATGAAATAAAATGTAATTGGAACTGAACTTCTTATGGTATTTTGATTAACTGTGCAACCTTGTTGTGGTGTGTATTTTGCTCTGTTCTTAGTGTTAACCACTGAATGGCAGTGCTGTATGTACACCTATAAGTCATTTAACACTCATAATGGACCTGAATGGTTGTAATAATTTTACATGGTACATTGGCTGACGGGTTTGTGTGCCTCTACTGAGCTACAACTGATTTAGATTTTAAAAGTTCAGATTTAAAATATTCTTTAAAAA
The DNA here is from genome assembly GCA_024416835.2 of Perccottus glenii. NCBI lineage: Eukaryota > Metazoa > Chordata > Actinopteri > Gobiiformes > Odontobutidae > Perccottus > Perccottus glenii. The sequence continues at coordinate 3,505,195 of CM044565.2, read as the reverse complement.
AAGACAGGCAGACTTTCAAACTTCGATGTGCATTATTTATTGGCTTGTAGAACTCACTCCATCTTTAATGCACAAAAAAACATTGGCACCATGTATGCAGGTTGTGTTGGTGTTTTATGCATAGAGGTTAACCAAACATGACAACATGTTGTAAGAATAAAACAAACCACAGCCAAATGATTTCTATAAAACTGTTTAAATGTTTAACCAATGGCATGTGTAAGTTCAAAATAATGCAACACCCAATTGTATTCAGGCACAAAGTAAATAAAGAACACATTATAACCGTTTAAAGCCATCTATCTGACTGAAGAAGGCAGCATGTACAATTTTATGTAAACACTTTTGAAAGTTATCAACAAAATCTCCAAAAAATGAACATAACCAGTGACAACTAAGTGAAAAAATCAAAATAAATGTTTTACTTTTCGTATTATAGGTAAAATAAATGTACAGTGTGTAAATGTATGAAGAATGAACCATTGACACATTTCAACAGTTCAAAACATCTGACTGAAGAGTCGACCTTGAACATCTTACAATTAAACGTAAACAGTTGGTTGCACCAAAACAATGACATATCTTTCACTATTGAAAGTCATTAACAATATATATATATATATATATATGGTAACACTTTACAATAAGGTTCATTAGTTAACTACATTAATTAACATTAACTAATAATGAACTGCACTTATACAGCATTTGTTCATCTTTTTTAATGTTAATTTTCACATTTACTAACACTTATTATATTAAAATCTTGTTAACATTAGCTAATGCACTGTGAACTAACATGAACAAACAATGAACAGCTTTATTTCTATTAACTATTACTCATTGTTAGTTCATGTTAGTTAATACAGTCATTAACTAATGTTTAATAAATTAACCTTATTGTAAAGTGTTACCATATATATAATATAATATAATATTTAGCATCTAAGTGGACAAATTAAAGTGAATGCGTTACTCTTTGCATGTAAATTAAATGTAAATGTATGAAGAATGCCCCATGAAAAAATATCTAGGATATGAGCTGGCCATAATTGATTGATGTTCGTAATCCAATTGATGTGCCACTAAATTATGTCCATTACCCAGACATTGCTTTCAAGAATTTTGTTCATTTCAGATCGGAAATCTGGGTAGTTGTCATAGGGCACCTCAGGAAACAGCCACAGGTGTGTGCCACTGGTCTTCTCTCAAACCCTTTAAGGTCTGTGAAATCAACTGTTATAGTTTTGCCTATAAACAAATCTGATCCTGTACAGAATCTCAGAAACAGAGACTGTCATTTTGCATCACACTCCCGCAAGTAAGTTGTCAAATGCTTTGAAATGTCCTTTTGGTGTGCATTCATTGGATCAGGGAATTTGAGAGATCGCACAATTTTTCTCACTGTTGGTTGTAGTGCACAATACACATCTCCAATTTCCTCAAGGTCCTTGCTCAGAGGTCCAAGTATGTTCATCCACTGTTTAAGAACATAAGCAGGCTCTTGAATGAGAGTCTTGTGTGCCAGTTCTAGCAAAATTTGCATGAAATTTTCTTCTGTTGGAATTCTCCGACAATTGTAGTTGTCTAAGATATCAATCAATTCCTCCTGGTCTGCATTACAGAAGTCTTTTCTGCAAATGTCTAACACAGCACACTCATTTTCTGAGACATACTTCAAAAAGTTGTCAATCAGATCACTTTTTACAGATCCTTGTATTGCTTGCTCCAAGATGACAGGTGCAAGTTTAATTGGGAGATACTTCTCTTTCTTCCAGCCAAACAGAATAATTCGGGCAACACTTTCCCACTTTTCTTTCCCAAAATCATGCCGAAGAAAGGGAACTTTAAAATTGTTCCCAGTGTGCATTGGTCATAAAATTCCTGCCAAAATTCTGATAGGCAATCTCTGAACACTCCACCGACGTCATGGCCCATCTCAAACTGTCCATTTGGGAGGAGCAACTTCACTTCTACTTCACTCTGTGCATGGTCAAGGGTTTCATCACAGAAATGTGCAATGAGTTCAGAAAATATCTGTCCACGATGAACAACAAGAATTTTTTGGTGTGTAACAACGGGTTCTGGGCTCACTGGCAAAGTGTCATCTCACCGACGTCATGGCCCATCTCAAACTGTCCATTTGGGAGGAGCAACTTCACTTCTACTTCACTCTGTGCATGGTCAAGGGTTTCATCACAGAAATGTGCAATGAGTTCAGAAAATATCTGTCCACGATGAACAACAAGAATTTTTTGGTGTGTAACAACGGGTTCTGGGCTCACTGGCAAAGTGTCATCTAAATTTTGTTCATATATTCCAGTGATGTCTCCAGTGAAAAATGTCACCACATCGCTTCCATCCAAATAATCTGGTGAGGTCATTGATGAACTTTGAAAAGAAACTGAGTTCAGATCCTCTGTGGAATGTATGGGAGACAAATCATTGTTGCTTGTACTTTCTACAAAAATTACAGCATCTGTGTCTGAAGCTTGAAAGTCATTAATTATTCTGGAAGAAGTGGGTAGACTTTTATCCTGGCTATTGTGCAAGTCCTCCATTGTGTCTGAATCTGATACTTCCACTCCACTTTCTGTTTCCACTTCCCTCTCCACCTTTTTGTTGTGAGGTAGAATCTCAACATTGTCAGTTTGGATGTATTATACATTTCCCCCACTGTAGTGTCTTCATCTAGTGACACTTCCTGATAATTTGTTAGATCCAATTCAAACTCAGAAACACTGCCTTGATAATTTTTTCCATTTGGGAAAAACAAACGAATTGCCTCCTCCATCAGTTCTTTCCTTTTCCAGTCTTTTGGCACACTCAACTTCCTTGTTCCCCCTCCTTTTTTTGCTCTCATTTGAACAAAGCCCTGTCCATCATGGTGCATCCACCCAATCTCAACTTTTCTTGCAGTACGCTGAGAAATGTTTGTTCTAGTTTTTTGGTTTTCAGTTTGTGAATTGTTAGTTTTTTGTCTTTTGCTCAGTTTTGATTTGAGGCGCTCAAACAGCTTTGACTTCCTGCAAGTTGGCTCACTTTCTTGCCTCCTACAAAATCCCAGCACTGCCAGTCTGTCTCCGTATGAAGGAAAATAGCTTCTCATCTGGTCATCAGTCATTAGCAGTAAGACGCTGACATCAATCTGCAAATAAACACATTTTTCAGTATTATGCAATAGGCTACTTAAACCAAAAGTTGAGCAATTGAACATTCAAGCCTTTCTGAGCAGAACATCAAGGCTTGTTAGGAGAAAAAAAAACGCTTTGTTTTGGCATTTTTACATTCAAATTCAGAGCTTTTACATGATATGAACATTCACGTTATTTTTAATGTAAGAACAGCTCTGCCTTTAATAACTTAAACGTGTCTAGTCGTCCACTTCCAGTTATTTTAGCTGTACAAAAACAGTCCGTTGTGCGGTTTGATATAGCAAACTGGTATTTACAATCATATTATTTTAATTAATTATCATAATTATAAACAAACAGGTTTCTAGCACAAATAATGTAGTTTTACCAATTACTGCACTTTGTTATTCTTCTAGTTATTTCCCTGTAGCGACTAATGAATTTGAAGTCTCAAACACATTCATAGAAAATTTCAGGTTGAAAAATAAGGTGTATAGTTCCTCACAAGTTCTTTCTCGTCTTATTCAATAATCTTAACTTGACATTTCTCTACTCACATGCTACCTGGCTGCACTTGTGCTGAAATGGTCAACACGCTTACTTTAATTGTGAAAATTATAAAGAACATTTTAGGATTCTTCAATTTCTACTTTTGTGTTCTATTGACAAAATAACAGTACAGATTTGAGACAATGGAAGTAACCCTATTAAGCGAAATCTAGGTTTTCCATATTGTCTTACAGATTAAAAAAAAAAGTTTCTCCATATCATTTATAAAGATTAAACAGTCTTTATCTGAAGTACAGAGTCGTTCAAAAGCTAATAAAGTAGTAAAAAGCCAATAAAGCTAATAAAGCATATAAAGAGCAGCTTTATCATAAACAAATGATAGAATGATTTGAAAGTTTTGTTTCCTACAAGGTATAATTGTATATTGAATGATTAGATCAATGCTGATTAATTCACAAATCTAGCATAACTAATTCTTATTCTGAATAGCCGATTAGAAAAAATAAATGACATGACTGATGAAATGTTATCAGGGAAAATAATTCTCAGGATGGTATACTATGAGATCATCATCAGACAATGATTTATCAATTAATATTTTACTGGGCCACGGCGGTACTTCACTCTGGCCCAGTAAAGGATTTCCTTGATCTGCATGTTAAGGGGCATGCAGAGGAAAATCGTAACATCACGAATGGGGCCATTTCATATCCTGGCATTTTTAAAAAAAAGTGGAAAACACAAACATATTATTTTAAACTGAGAACTAAGCTTTGATGGTATTAAACTTGCAGAATGTTGTTACTGAATAGTAACCTCTAGGTGTAAATAACAACGTTTTGATTTTCCATTACATGACCTCTTTAAATTCATTAAATCCATAAATCTTTTTTTCCATACCAAAGTGGGCTTATTTAAGGAACATATACCATTTTGAGCCCACCTATGTTCCAGATAAGCCAACATATTTGTTTTACTGTAATATTCTTAAACTTTTATAAAATTAACACCAAATAATCTCTGTAAGAAATAAAACTGTAAGTAGGCCTAAATTGTATGTAGGCTTAAAACACTCACTCACTTCCTCTAAATAATGACAATTTTCATTTTTGAAATGAACCATTTTTGGTGAACTGTTCCTTTAATTTATGCAGTGGGTTAAATGGGTTCAATATTACCTTGTCCTCCTCCAGCCTTTTTATAGTGGTTTCTGGAATGTTCCTCTCCCTCAGAAAAAATATAAAGTCGTCCATCCTATAATGATAGTTTAATGGAAATGAATAACAAGAGCAAACTGAGGCTAGTAGGCCAATATAGACCATTTTGTAAGCCATAAAACCCAAAACTTGTATCTTTATGGTCAATATGTGCTGTGCATAACAAAACAAGCTCTTGATGCAAAACAGCTTTTAGTTCAATGACAGTAAACTACTGGTTATTATATTATATCACACGTCTTTGTAAACACAAAACCAACACTTGACATGCAAGAAGATTAGGCTATGTAAGCCTACCACACGTGCTCGTTACCAACGGTCATTATACTTCTCCAACGTATTTTATTAATACATGCAAATCCTAAAGGATTATCATGCAAAAAGAGTAAATAAATATGATCATACCTTGTCGTCGGAAAATATCATACAAAGCTCTGTTGTTGTGATGAAAAGAGAAGAGACTCCTGTGCTGAAATCACATCTCGTGGGTCCTCCGCAATGTCAAAGTAACAGCACTTTCGAGGGGTAAAAAGGTCAGAATTGCGAGTTTAAATCTCACAATTCTGATTTTTTTTCTCGCAATTGCGACTTTATATCTCAGAATTGTGAGTTTATATCTCAGAATTGTGAGTTTATATCTCAGAATTGCGAGTTTATATCTCAGAATTGTGAGTTTATATCTCAGAATTGTGAGTTTATATCTCAGAATTGCGAGTTTATATCTCAGAATTGTGAGTTTATATCTCAGAATTGCGACTTTATATCTCAGAATTGTGAGTTTATATCTCAGAATTGTGACTTTATATCTCGCAATTGTGAGTTTATATCTCAGAATTGCGACTTTATATCTCAGAATTGTGAGTTTATATCTCTGAATTGCGACTTTATATCTCAGAATTGTGAGTTTATATCTCAGAATTGTGACTTTATATCTCGCAATTGTGAGAAAAAAAGTCAGAATTGTGAGATAAAAAGTCGGAATTATTAGGCCCGAGCCGGTGATGACCGGGAGGGCCTATTGTTTTTGCTCGGATTTTTTTTTTTTCTCTTTCTTTTCTGCAAAATGATCCTAAATTTGACCCAGTGAACATGCGAAAAGTCATTTTTATTGGTCCCAGACTTCAAGCTCGCGAAATGGTATGTTTTTGAAGTCACTAAAAAAATACGAGAAATGACTCAGTGGCGACCCTAGAAAAGTCAAAATACATTGGGCCTATGGAAAGTGAAAGTAACTTTTTTCCAACGTAGAAAAATGAAACTTGGTACATCCATAGGACACCTCAGGGCAAACAGAAAAGTCAATGACAGCCACACCCTAAACTCAACAGGAAGTCCGTCATGTGGGGTGAAACGCGGCCACTAAAATCGCACCCCTTGCGCAAAAAGATGCAAATCATTGTGTTTTAATCTAAATGGCCCCAAATTTGGTGAGTATCATCTAGACACATGTGCCAACCAAAGTTGTAACTTTGTTGTTGATATCTTATCGGGTATGGGTGTGGCAAGCCTGTAACGAGGTGGCCATTTTTGTGAAAATAAAATGTCTCTTAACTCTCAAACACCTTCTCAGATCGAGTTGGACCCAAAAAGGCGTTTGTGCACATTCATGACCTGAACACAAAAATATGTAAATAAAAGGGTTATCTTTAGAAATGGCTCTCCAGCGCCCCCTACAAACATATAATGGGACCCAAGAATTTAGTTTGTCATAGAGACATGAAATTTGGTACACACATCTCTTATGTCATGACGAGCATAAAAGCCAATGACAACCACCCCCTATCTATAAATTTGTTGCCATAGCAACGTCCCAAAAATGTGGAAAAAGTCAATGGGAAGTGAAATTTTTAGTTTGTTGTAGGCAAATAAAACTTGGTACACACATCCACCATGGGCTTATGAACAAAAAAGCCAATGGGGACCACACCCTATCACTCACAGGAAGGCGGCCATTTTGAATTGAAAATGTGAACCGACTTAAAATACACCTCTTTTTTAAAAGTACACAGAAAAAAGCTGCTTCATTCCACAGACACCAAACTTGGGCAAAATGAGCTAAACACATGTATGTAAAAGAGACAAGTGTTTTTCTAGACTTTTTTGCTCGAGTTATATTTTTTTTTATTATAATTCGGTATATATTTTTTATTATAATTTTTCTGCAAAATGATCCTCAATTTAACCCAGTAAACGAACAACTAAAAGTCATTTTTATTGGTCCCAGACTTCAAGCCCGGCAAAAATTTATGTATTTGAAGTCCCGAAAAAAATACGAAAAATGACTCAGTGGCCCCTAGAAAAGTCAAAATACATTGGGCCTATGGAAAGTGAAAGTAAGTTTTTTCCAACGTAGAAAAATGAAACTTGGTATATCCATAGGACACCTCAGGGCAAACAGAAAAGTCAATGACAGTCACACCCTAAACTTAACAGGAAGTCCGCCATGTGGGGTGAAAGGCGCGGCCACTAAATTCGCACCCCTTACGCAGAAAGATGCAAATCATTGTGTTTTAATCTAAATGGCCCCAAATTTGGTGAGTATCATCTAGACACGTGCCAACCAAAGTTGTGACTTTTTTGTTGATATCTTATCGGATATGGGTGTGGCAAGCCTGTAACGAGGTGGCCATTTTTGTGAAAATAAAACGTCTCTTAACTCTCAAGCGGCTTCTCGGATCGAGTTGGACCCAAAAGGCGTTTGTGCACATTCATGACCTGAACACAAAAATATGTAAATAAAAGGGTTATCTTTAGAAATGGCTCTCCAGCGCCCCCTACAAACTTATAATGGGACCCAAGAATTTAGTTTGTCATAGAGACATAAAATTTGGTACACACATCTCTTATGTCATGACGAGCATAAAAGCCAATGACAACCACCCCCTATCTATAAATGTGTTGCCATAGCGTCCCAAATATTTGGAAAAAGTCAATGGGAAGTGAAAATTTTAGTTTGTTGTAGGCAAATGAAACTTGGTACACACATCCAGCATGGGCTTATGAACAAAAAAGCCAATGGGGACCACACCCTATCACACACGGGAAGGTGGCCATTTTGAATTGAAAATGTGAACCGACTTAAAATACACCTCTTTTTAAAAGAACTCAGAAAATAGCTGCTTCATTCCACAGACACCAAACTTGGGCAAAATAGGCTAAACACATGTATGTAAAATAGACAAGCGTTTTTCTAGACTTTTTGCTCGAGTTATATTTTATTTTATTATAATTTGGTATATTTTTTTTTATTATAATTTTTCTGCAAAATGATCCTCAATTTGACCCAGTAAACGTGCAACTAAAGTCATTTTATTGGTCCCAGACTTCAAGCTCGTGAAAAATTTATGTATTTGAAGTCGAAAAAATATGAAAAATGACTCAGTGGCGACCCTACAAAAGTCAAAATACATTGGGCCTATGGAAAGTGAAAGTAACTTTTTCCAACGTAGAAAAATGAAACTTGGTACATCCATAGGACACCTCAGGGCGAACAGAAAAATGTATTACAGCCATATCGTAAACTCAACAGGAAATCTACTATGTTGGGTGTATGCGTGACCACCTAAATTGCACCCCTTGTGTCTAAAGGCTTTTCATCTAAACAGCTCCAAATTTGGTGAGTATCATCTAGACACGTGTGCAAAAAAAGTTATCAATTTGTTTTTGATAGATTTGTGGCTGTGGTCGTAATGAGTCTGTGAAGAGGCAACTATTGGGAAATAAATGCCATTTCCCAATTGCCAGGATCCTTCTCAACAGAAAATGTTGGGTGGAATACATGACCACCTAAATCGTACACTTTGTGCTAAAGGGTTTTCATCTAAACAGCTCCAAATTTGCTTTAAAGCACGACATGCAATCCTCCGAATATATGTGTCCCCGCGGTCTCAAAGGAGGCGAGGGCCTTTATCGCCGCTTGCGGCTTTAATTAGGCCCGAGCCGGTGATGACCGGGAGGGCCTATTGTTTTGCTCGGATTTTTTTTTTTTTTTTTTTTCTTCCGACCCAATGATCCTAAATTTGACCCAGTGAACATGCACGAAAAGTCATTTTATTGGTCCCAGACTTCAAGCTCGGAAAAATTTATGTATTTGAAGTCGCCGAAAAAAAAATACGAAAAATGACTCAGTGGCGACCCCTACAAAATCAAAATACATTGGGCCTATGGAAAGTGAAAGTAACTTTTCTCCAACGTAGAAAAATGAAACTTGGTACATCCATAGGACACCTCAGAACAAACAGAAAAGTCAATGACAGCCACACCTAAACTCAACAGGAAGTCCGCCATGTAGGGTGAAAGCAGCGGCCACTAAAATCGCACCCCTTGCAGAAAGATGCAAATCATTGTGTTTTAATCTAAATGGCCCCAAATTTGGTGAGTATCATCTAGACACGTGTGCCAACCAAAGTTGTGACTTTGTTTTGATATCTTATCGGGTATGGGTGTGGCAAGCCTGTAACGAGGTGGCCATTTTGTGAAAATAAAGCGTCTCTTAACTCTCAAGCGCCTTCTCGGATCGAGTTGGACCCAAAAAGGCGTTTGTGCACATTCATGACCTGAACAAAAAATATGTAAATAAAGGGTTATCTTTAGAAATGGCTCTCCAGCGCCCCTACAAACTTATAATGGACCCAAGAATTTAGTTTGTCATAGAGACATAAAATTTTGTACACACATCTCTTATGTCATGACGAGCATAAAAGCCAATGACAACCACCCCCTATCTATAAATGTGTTGCCATAGCGTCCCAAAAATGTGAAAAAGTCAATGGGAAGTGAAATTTTTAGTTTGTTGTAGGCAAATAAAACTTGGTACACACATCCACCATGGGCTTATGAACAAAAAAGCCAATGGGGACCACACCCTATCACACACAGGAAGGCGGCCATTTTGAATTGAAAATGTGAACCGACTTAAAATACACCTCTTTTTTAAAAGTACACAGAAAAAAGCTGCTTCATTCCACAGACACCAAACTTGGGCAAAATGAGCTAAACACATGTATGTAAAGAGACAAGTGTTTTTCTAGACTTTTGCTCGAGTTATATTTTTTTATTATAATTCGGTATATATTTTTTATTATAATTTTTCTGCAAAATGATCCTCAATTTAACCCAGTAAACGAACAACTAAAAGTCATTTTATTGGTCCCAGACTTCAAGCCCGGCAAAAAATTTATGTATTTGAAGTCCCCGGAAAAAAAAATACGAAAAATGACTCAGTGGCGGCCCCTAGAAAAGTCAAAATACATTGGGCCTATGGAAAGTGAAAGTAACTTTTTCCAACGTAGAAAAATGAAACTTGGTATATCCATAGGACACCTCAGGGCAAACAGAAAAGTCAATGACAGTCACACCTAAACTTAACAGGAAGTCCGCCATGTGGGGTGAAAGCGCGGCCACTAAATTCGCACCCCTTGCGCAGAAAGATGCAAATCATTGTGTTTTAATCTAAATGGCCCCAAATTTGGTGAGTATCATCTAGACATGTGCCAACCAAAGTTGTGACTTTGTTGTTGATATCTTATCGGGTATGGGTGTGGCAAGCCTGTAACGAGGTGGCCATTTTTGTGAAAATAAAGCGTCTCTTAACTCTCAAGCGGCTTCTCGGATCGAGTTGGACCCAAAAAGGCGTTTGTGCACATTCATGACCTGAACACAAAAATATGTAAATAAAGGGTTATCTTTAGAAATGGCTCTCAGCGCCCCTACAAACTTATAATGGGACCCAAGAATTTAGTTTGTCATAGAGACATAAAATTTGGTACACACATCTCTTATGTCATGACGAGCATAAAAGCCAATGACAACCACCCCCTATCTATAAATGTGTTGCCATAGCGTCCCAAATATGTGGAAAAAGTCAATGGGAAGTGAAAATTTTAGTTTGTCGTAGGCAAATGAAACTTGGTACACACATCCAGCATGGGCTTATGAACAAAAAAGCCAATGGGGACCACACCCTATCACACACGGGAAGGCGGCCATTTTGAATTGAAAATGTGAACCGACTTAAAATACACCTCTTTTAAAGAACACAGAAATAGCTGCTTCATTCCACAGACACCAAACTTGGGCAAAATGAGCTAAACACATGTATGTAAAATAGACAAGCGTTTTTCTAGACTTTTTGCTCGAGTTATATTTTATTTTATTATAATTTGGTATATTTTTTTATTATAATTTTTCTGCAAAATGATCCTCAATTTGACCCAGTAAGCGTGCAACTAAAGTCATTTTTATTGGTCCCAGACTTCAAGCTCTGGCAAAAAATTTATGTATTTGAAGTCGCGAAAAAAAATATGAAAAATGACTCAGTGGCGACCCTACAAAAGTCAAAATACATTGGGCCTATGGAAGTGAAAGTAACTTTTTCCAACGTAGAAAAATGAAGCAGGGTACATCCATAGGACACCTCAGAACAAACAGAAAAATGTATTACAGCCATATCGTAAACTCAACAGAAAATCTACTATGTTGGGTGTATGCGTGACCACCTAAATTGCACCCCTTGTGTCTAAAGGCTTTTCATCTAAACAGCTCCAAATTTGGTGAGTATCATCTAGAACACGTGTGCAAAAAAAGTTATCAATTTGTTTTTTGATAGATTTGTGGCTGTGGTCGTAATGAGTCTGTGAAGAGGCAACTATTGGGAAATAAATGCCATTTCCCAATTGCCAGGATCCTTCTCAACAGAAAATGTTGGGTGGAATACATGACCACCTAAATCGTACACTTTGTGCTAAAGGGTTTTCATCTAAACAGCTCCAAATTTGCTTTAAAGCACAACATGCAATCCTCCGAATATATGTGTCCCCGCGGTCTCAAGGGAGGCGAGGGCCTTTATCGCCGCTTGCGGCTTTAATTTGGTATATTTTTTTTCAGTATAATTTTTCTGCAAAATGATCCTCAATTTGACCCAGTAAACCAACAACTAAAAGTCATTTTTATTGGTCCCAGACTTCAAGCCCGGCAAAAATTTATGTATTTGAAGTCCCCAAAAAAAATACGAAAATGACTCAGTGGCGGCCCCTAGAAAAGTCAAAATACATTGGGCCTATGGAAAGTGAAAGTAAATTTTTCCAATGTAGAAAAATGAAACTTGGTATATCCATAGGACACCTCAGGGCAAACAGAAAAGTCAATGACAGTCACACCCTAAACTTAACAGGAAGTCCGCCATGTGGGGTGAAAGGCGCGCCACTAAAATTCGCACTTTGCGCAGAAAGATGCAAATCATTGTGTTTTAATCTAAATGGCCCCAAATTTGGTGAGTTTAATCTAGACACGTGTGCCAACCAAAGTTGTGACTTTGTTGTTGATATCTTATCGGGTATGGGTGTGGCAAGCCTGTAACGAGGTGGCCATTTTTGTGAAAATTAAATGTCTTTCACTCTCAAACGCCTTCTCGGATCGAGTTGGACCCAAAAGGCGTTTGTGCACATTCATGACCTAAACACAAAAATATGTAAATAAAAGGGTTATCTTTAGAAATGGCCTCCAGCGCCCCTACAAACTTACAATGGGACCCAAGAATTTAGTTTGTCATAGAGACATGAAATTTGGTACACACATCTCTTATGTCATGACGAGCATAAAAGCCAATGACAACCACCCCTATCTATAAATGTGTTGCCATAGCAACGCCCCAAATATTTGGAAAAAGTCAATGGGAAGTGAAAATTTTAGTTTGTCGTAGGCAAATGAAACTTGGTACACACATCCAGCATATGAACAAAAAAGCCAATGGGGACCACACCCTATCACACACGGGAAGGCGGCCATTTTGAATTGAAAATGTGAACCGACTTAAAATACACCTCTTTTTTAAAAGAACACAGAAAATAGCTGCTTCATTCCACAGACACCAAACTTGGGCAAAATGAGCTAAACACGTGTATGTAAAATAGACAAGCGTTTTTCTAGACTTTTTTGCTCGAGTTATATTTTTTTTATTATAATTCGGTATATATTTTTTTATCATATTTTTTCTGCAAAATGATCCTCAATTTAACCCAGTAAACGTACAACTAAAAGTCATTTTTATTGATCCCAGACTTCAAGCCCGGCGAACAATTTATGTATTTGAAGTCGCCGAAAAAAAAATATGAAAAATTACTCAGTGGCGACCCCTAGAAAAGTCAAAATACATTGGGCCTATGGAAAGTGAAAGTAACTTTTTTCCAATGTAGAAAAATTAAACTTGGGTCATCCATAGGACTTCTCAGGGCAAACAGAAAAGTCAATGACAGCAACACCCTAAACTTAACAGGAAGTCCGCCATGTGGGGTGAAACGCGCGGCCACTAAAATCGTGACCCTTGCGAAAAAAGATGCAAATCATTGTGTTTTAATCTAAATGGCCCCAAATTTGGTGAGTTTAATCTAGACACGTGTGCCAACCAAAGTTGTGACTTTGTTTTTGATATCTTATCGGGTATGGGTGTGGCAAGCCTGTAACGAGGTGGCCATTTTTGTGAAAATAAAACGTCTCTTAACTCTCAAACGGCTTCTCGGATCGAGTTGGACCCAAAAAGGCGTTTGTGCACATTCATGACCTGAACACAAAAATATGTAAATAAAAGGGTTATCTTTAGAAATGGCTCTCCAGCGCCCCCTACAAACTTATAATGGGACCCAAGAATTTAGTTTGTCATAGAGACATAAAATTTGGTACACACATCTCTTATGTCATGACGAGCATAAAAGCCAATGACAACCACCCCCTATCTATAAATGTGTTGCCATAGCAATGTCCCAAATATTTGGAAAAAGTCAATGGGAAGTGAAATTTTTAGTTTGTCGGCAAATGAAACTTGGTACACACATCCACCATGGGCGTATGAACAAAAAGCCAATGGGGACCACACCCTATCACACACGGAAGGCGGCCATTTTGAATTGAAAATGTGAACCGACTTAAAATACACCTCTTTTTTAAAAGAACTCAGAAAATAGCTGCTTCATTCCACAGACACCAAACTTGGGCAAAATGAGCTAAACACATGTATGTAAAAGAGACAAGTGTTTTTCTAGACTTTTTTGCTCGAGTTATATTTTATTTTATTATAATTTGGTATATTTTTTTTAATTATAATTTTTCTGCAAAATGATCCTCAATTTGACCCAGTAAACGTGCAACTAAAAGTCATTTTTATTGGTCCCAGACTTCAAGCTCGGCGAAAAATTTATGTTTTTGAAGTCGCCGAAAAAAAAATATGAAAAATGACTCAGTGGCGACCCCTACAAAAGTCAAAATACATTGGGCCTATGGAAAGTGAAAGTAACTTTTTCCAACGTAGAAAAATGAAACTTGGTACATCAATAGGACACCTCAGGGCGAACAGAAAAATGTATTACAGCCATATCGTAAACTCAACAGGAAATCTACTATGTTGGGTGTATGCGTGACCACCTAAATTGCACCCCTTGTGTCTAAAGGCTTTTCATCTAAACAGCTCCAAATTTGGTGAGTATCATCTAGACACGTGTGCCAAAAAAAATTATCAATTTGTTTTTTGATAGATTTGTGGCTGTGGTCGTAATGAGTCTGTGAAGAGGCAGCCATTTCTTTGGGAAATAAATGCCATTTCCCAATTGCCAGGATCCTTCCTTTAGAGGAGGCCCCTCCAGAGCCAAGGCTAGAGTCTTAGAAAACTCCTCAGAATCATTTGGAACTTGTAACCTTGTACTTTTAGACAAGTTATATTTACATTTTGTCTTTTTAAACAGGGGGGTGCAGCGATTCCTGAGTCATCTCAAATCTCCAGCCAGTACTTTGTTTTTCTCGCCTTAGCCCAAGCATAATCTATTATTTCCAAAGGTTCAGACAGCTCCCAGGAAAACCAGAGATTGTGGAGACCTTTAACTCTAAAGTTAGGTTACAAGGTGGTGTAGCAGGCCCAAGCAGTAGCACAGGCCCGGTTATGTGACATTACCGTGAAGTTTACGCTTTAAAGCACGAAATGAAATCCTCCGAGTGCATGTGTCCCAGCTGGTCTCAAGGGAGGCGAGGGCCTTTATCGCCGCTATGCGGCTTTAATTATATATATTTTTTTATTCAGTGGCGGAAACAAGCTTCCATACATGTTCTTTATGTGAGCCACAGAAAAACAAAGAACCTTGAGGTTATTGTTTTCCTCCTTCTTGATCCAGTTGAGGGCTTGCTGTTGAGGATCGATGCACATGGAGAATCGGCTGACTCGTGTTGTCAGGATTCCATTCTGCACCGACAGCTCATCTCGAGACAAGCCCTCAGAGCCCCATCTGTCAGAAAATGTTCACAAACTAAGCCCAGTTCAGTAATGAAGTCTACCTCCACAATTCTCATTGCTCATTCTGAATGTGCACCAGCTCTCGCTTGCTCTGAAAATAGTTCTTCTCTAAATGTGCCACCTAAAATAATGTGTAAAGCTTTTTGTTAGAGTATTTTTAGGCCCGAGCCGGTGATGACCGGGAGGGCCTATTGTTTTTGCTCGGATTTTTTTTTTTTTTTTTTTTTTTTTTGTGACCAAATGATCCTAAATTTGACCCAGTGAACATGCACGAAAAGTCATTTTTATTGGTTCCAGACTTCAAACTCGGCGAAATGTTATGTTTTGAAGTCGCCAAAAAAATACTAAAAATGACTCAGTGGCGACCCCTACAAAATCAAAATACATTGGGCCTATGGAAAGTGAAAGTAAGTTTTTTCCAACGTAGAAAAATGAAACTTGGTATATCCATAGGACACCTCAGGGCAAAGTCAATGACACAGTCACACCCTAAACTTAACAGGAAGTCCGCCATGTGGGGTGAAACGCGCGGCCACTAAATTCGCACTTTTGCGCAGAAAGATGCAAATCATTGTGTTTTAATCTAAATGGCCCCAAATTTGGTGAGTATCATCTAGACACGTGCCAACCAAAGTTGTGACTTTTTTGTTGATATCTTATCGGATATGGGTGTGGCAAGCCTGTAACGAGGTGGCCATTTTTGTGAAAATAAAACGTCTCTTAACTCTCAAACGGCTTCTCGGATCGAGTTGGACCCAAAAAGGCGTTTGTGCACATTCATGACCTGAACACAAAAATATGTAAATAAAAGGGTTATCTTTAGAAATGGCTCTCCAGCGCCCCTACAAACTTATAATGGGACCCAAGAATTTAGTTTGTCATAGAGACATAAAATTTGGTACACACATCTCTTATGTCATGACGAGCATAAAAGCCAATGACAACCACCCCTATCTATAAATGTGTTGCCATAGCAACGCCCCAAATATTTGGAAAAAGTCAATGGGAAGTGAAAATTTTAGTTTGTCGTAGGCAAATGAAACTTGGTACACACATCCAGCATGGGCTTATGAACAAAAAGCCAATGGGGACCACACCCTATCACACACGGAAGGTGGCCATTTTGAATAGAAAATGTGAACCGACTTAAAATACACCTCTTTTTTAAAAGAACTCAGAAAATAGCTGCTTCATTCCACAGACACCAAACTTGGGCAAAATGAGCTAAACACATGTATGTAAAATAGACAAGCGTTTTTCTAGACTTTTTTGCTCGAGTTATATTTTATTTTATTATAATTTGGTATATTTTTAGGCCCGAGCCGGTGATGGCCGGGAGGGCCTATTGTTTTTGCTCGGATTTTTTTTTTTTTTTTTTTTTTTTTTTTTTTTTTTATCTTTATTGTGACCAAATGATCCTAAATTTGACCCAGTGAACATGCACAAAAAGTCATTATATTGGTCCCAGACTTCAAGCTCGGCAAAAATGGTATGTATTTGAAGACGCCAAAAAAATACAAAAATGACTCAGTGGCGACTACAAAATCAAAATACATTGGGCCTATGGAAAGTGAAAGTAACTTTTTTCCAACGTAGAAAAATGAAACTTGGTATATCCATAGGACACCTCAGGGCAAACAGAAAAGTCAATGACAGTCACACCCTAAACTTAACAGGAAGTCCGCCATGGGGGTGAAACGCGCGGCCACTAAAATCGCACTTTGCGCAGAAAGATGCAAATCATTGTGTTTTAATCTAAATGGCCCCAAATTTGGTGAGTATCATCTAGACACGTGCCAACCAAAGTTGTGACTTTGTTGTTGATATCTTATCGGGTATGGGTGTGGCAAGCCTGTAACGAGGTGGCCATTTTTGTGAAAATAAAACGCCTCTTAACTCTCAAACGCCTTCTCGGATCGAGTTGGACCCAAAAAGGCGTTTGTGCACATTCATGACCTGAACACAAAAATATGTAAATAAAAGGGTTATCTTTAGAAATGGCTCTCCAGCGCCCCTACAAACTTATAATGGACCCAAGAATTTAGTTTGTCATAGAGACATAAAATTTTGTACACACATCTCTTATGTCATGACGAGCATAAAAGCCAATGACAACCACCCCTATCTATAAATGTGTTGCCATAGCAACGCCCCAAAAATGTGAAAAAGTCAATGGGAAGTGAAATTTTTAGTTTGTTGTAGGCAAATAAAACTTGGTACACACATCCACCATGGGCTTATGAACAAAAAGCCAATGGGGACCACACCCTATCACACACAGGAAGGCGGCCATTTTGAATTGAAAATGTGAACCGACTTAAAATACACCTCTTTTTAAAAGTACACAGAAAAAGCTGCTTCATTCCACAGACACCAAACTTGGGCAAAATGAGCTAAACACATGTATGTAAATGAGACAAGTGTTTTTCTAGACTTTTTGCTCGAGTTATATTTTTTTATTATAATTCGGTATATATTTTTTATTATAATTTTTCTGTAAAATGATCCTCAATTTAACTCAGTAAACGAACAACTAAAAGTCATTTTTATTGGTCCCAGACTTCAAGCCTGGCAAAAATTTATGTATTTGAAGTCAAAAAAATACGAAAAATGACTCAGTGGCGACCCCTACAAAAGTCAAAATACATTGGGCCTATGGAAAGTGAAAGTAACTTTTTTCCAACGTAGAAAAATGAAACTTGGTATATCCATAGGACACCTCAGGGCAAACAGAAAAGTCAATGACAGTCACACCCTAAACTTAACAGGAAGTCCGCCATGTGGGGTGAAACGCGCCACTAAAATCGCACTTTGCGCAGAAAGATGCAAATCATTGTGTTTTAATCTAAATGGCCCCAAATTTGGTGAGTATCATCTAGACTTGTGTGCCAACCAAAGTTGTGACTTTTTTTTTGATATCTTATCGGGTATGGGTGTGGCAAGCCTGTAACGAGGTGGCCATTTTTGTGAAAATAAAAGGTCTCTTAACTCTCAAACACCTTCTCGGATCGAGTTGGACCTAAAAGGCGTTTGTGCACATTCATGACCTGAACACAAAAATATGTAAATAAAAGGGTTATCTTTAGAAATGGCTCTCCAGCGCCCCCTACAAACTTATAATGGGACCCAAGAATTTAGTTTGTCATAGAGACATAAACTTTGGTACACACATCTCTTATGACATGACGAACATAAAAGCCAATGACAACCACCCCCTATCTATAAATGTGTTGCCATAGCAACGTCCCAAATATGTGGAAAAAGTCAATGGGAAGTGAAAATTTTAGTTTGTCGTAGGCAAATGAAACTTGGTACACACATCCACCATGGGCTTATGAACAAAAAAGCCAATGGGGACCACACCCTATCACACACAGGAAGGCGGCCATTTTGAATTGAAAATGTGAACCGACTTAAAATACACCTCTTTTTTAAAAGTACACAGAAAAAAGCTGCTTCATTCCACAGACACCAAACTTGGGCAAAATGAGCTAAACACATGTATGTAAATGAGACAAGTGTTTTTCTAGACTTTTTTGCTCGAGTTATATTTTTTTTTATTATAATTCGGTATATATTTTTTTATTATAATTTTTCTGTAAAATGATCCTCAATTTAACCCAGTAAACGAACAACTAAAAGTCA
This sequence comes from Perccottus glenii, assembly GCA_024416835.2. Taxonomy (NCBI): domain Eukaryota; kingdom Metazoa; phylum Chordata; class Actinopteri; order Gobiiformes; family Odontobutidae; genus Perccottus; species Perccottus glenii. Next base: position 3,486,416 of record CM044565.2, on the reverse strand, counting down.
TTTTTATTGGTCCCAGACTTCAAGCCTGGCAAAAAATTTATGTATTTGAAGTCGCCGAAAAAAAAATACGAAAAATGACTCAGTGGCGACCCCTACAAAAGTCAAAATACATTGGGCCTATGGAAAATGAAAGTAAATGTTTCCAATGTAGAAATACAAAACTTGGTACATCCATAGGACACCTCGGGGCAAACAGAAAAGTTTATAACAGCCATACCGTAAACTCAACAGGAAATCTACTATGTTGGGTGGAATGCGTGACCACCTAAATTGCACCCCTTGTGTCTAAAGGCTTTTCATCTAAACAGCTCCAAATTTGGTGAGTATCATCTAGACACGTGTGCCAAAAAAGTTATCAATTTGTTTTTTGATACATTTGTAGCTGTGGTCGTAATGAGTCTGTGAAGAGGCAGCCATTTCTTTGGCAAATAAATGCCATTTCCCAATTGCCAGGATCCTTCCTTTAGAGGAGGCCCCTCCAGAGCCAAGCCTAGAGTCTTAGAAACTCCTCAGAATCCTTTGGAACTTGTAACATTGTACTTTTAGACAGGTTATATTTACATTTTGCCTTTTTAAACAGGGGGTGCAGCGATTCATGAGTCATCTCAAATCTCCAGCCAGTACTTTGTTTTTAAGCATAATCTATTATTGGTTCAGACAGCTCCCAGGAACACCAGAGATTGTGGAGACCTTTAACCAGTGAGTAACGTTACTCTATTCTGACCACTTTTTTCAGTAACGAGTAATCTAACGCATTACTATTTCCAAACCAGTAATCAGATTAAAGTTACTTAACCAAGTCACTGTGCGTTACTATTTTTGTCATTTTTTGTCAAGAAAGACTATTTTATTTTTTATTAAAACAAGTATTTATGTTAAGACAAGAGAGAATGCCTTTATTTTCTGTAAAAACGTATTTTTTCAGGAAATAGTTTTTAAATTCAACTTTAATTGTCAGGAGATAGATTGTTGATGTTACTGTTAAAAATACACTTCAACTAAAGTGATTGTTGGCAAAACCAGCTGTCATTTTTATGTTGTCGGCTGCTGCTGAATGTAACTAATAAAGTAACTTGTAAAGTAACTTAGTTACTTTTAAAATCAAGTAATCTGTAAAGTAACTAAGTTACTTTTAAATCAAGTAATCTGTAAAAGTAACTAAGTTACTTTTCAAAGTAACTGTGGCAACACTGCCTTTAACTCTAAAGTTAGGTTACAAGGTGGTGTAGCAGGCCCAAGCAGTAGCACAGGCCGGTTATTTGACATTACCGTGAAGTTTGCGCTTTAAAGCACGAAATAAATGCAATCCTCCGAGTGCATGTGTCCCCTGGTCTCAAGGGAGGCGAGGGCCTTTATCGCCGCTTGCGGCTTTAATTTTTATTATAATTTTTCTGCAAAATGATCCTCAATTTGACCCAGTAAACGTGCAACTAAAAGTCATTTTTATTGGTCCCAGACTTCAAGCTCGTGAAAAATTTATGTATTTGAAGTCGCGAAAAAAAATATGAAAAATGACTCAGTGGCGACCCTACAAAAGTCAAAATACATTGGGCCTATGGAAAGTGAAAGTAACTTTTTTCCAACGTAGAAAAATGAAACTTGGTACATCCATAGGACACCTCAGGGCGAACAGAAAAATGTATTACAGCCATATCGTAAACTCAACAGGAAATCTACTATGTTGGGTGTATGCGTGACCACCTAAATTGCACTTGTGTCTAAAGGCTTTTCATCTAAACAGCTCCAAATTTGGTGAGTATCATCTAGACACGTGTGCAAAAAAAAGTTATCAATTTGTTTTTTGATAGATTTGTGGCTGTGGTCGTAATGAGTCTGTGAAGAGGCAACTATTGGGAAATAAATGCCATTTCCCAATTGCCAGGATCCTTCTCAACAGAAAATGTTGGGTGGAATACATGACCACCTAAATCGCACACTTTGTGCTAAAGGGTTTTCATCTAAACAGCTCCAAATTTGCTTTAAAGCACGACATGCAATCCTCCGAATATATGTGTCCCCGCTGGTCTCAAGGGAGGCGAGGGCCTTTATCGCCGCTTGCGGCTTTAATTAGGCCCGAGCCGGTGATGACCGGGAGGGCCTATTGTTTTTGCTCGGATTTTTTTTTTTTTTTTTTTTCTTCCGACCCAATGATCCTAAATTTGACCCAGTGAACATGCACTAAAAGTCATTTTATTGGTCCCAGACTTCAAGCTCGGCGAAAAATTTATGTATTTGAAGTCGCCAAAAAAATAATAAAAATGACTCAGTGGCGACTACAAAATCAAAATACATTGGGCCTATGGAAAGTGAAAGTAACTTTTTTCCAACGTAGAAAAATGAAACTTGGTACATCCATAGGACACCTCAGGGCAAACAGAAAAGTCAATGACAGCCACACTCTAAACTCAACAGGAAGTCCGCCATGTGGGGTGAAACGCGCGCCACTAAAATCGCACTTTGCGCAGAAAGATGCAAATCATTGTGTTTTAATCTAAATGGCCCCAAATTTGGTGAGTATCATCTAGACACGTGTGCCAACCAAAGTTGTGACTTTGTTTTTGATATCTTATCGGGTATGGGTGTGGCAAGCCTGTAACGAGGTGGCCATTTTTGTGAAAATAAAACGTCTCTTAACTCTCAAACGCCTTCTCGGATCGAGTTGGACCCAAAAAGGCGTTTGTGCACATTCATGACCTGAACAAAAAAATATGTAAATAAAAGGGTTATCTTTAGAAATGGCTCTCCAGCGCCCCTACAAACTTATAATGGACCCAAGAATTTAGTTTGTCATAGAGACATAAAATTTTGTACACACATCTCTTATGTCATGACGAGCATAAAAGCCAATGACAACCACCCCTATCTATAAATGTGTTGCCATAGCAACGTCCCAAAAATGTGAAAAAGTCAATGGGAAGTGAAATTTTTAGTTTGTTGTAGGCAAATAAAACTTGGTACACACATCCACCATGGGCTTATGAACAAAAAGCCAATGGGGACCACACCCTATCACACACAGGAAGGCGGCCATTTTGAATTGAAAATGTGAACCGACTTAAAATACACCTCTTTTTAAAAGTACACAGAAAAAGCTGCTTCATTCCACAGACACCAAACTTGGGCAAAATGAGCTAAACACATGTATGTAAAAGAGACAAGTGTTTTTCTAGACTTTTTGCTCGAGTTATATTTTTTTATTATAATTCGTATATATTTTTTATTATAATTTTTCTGCAAAATGATCCTCAATTTAACCCAGTAAACGAACAACTAAAAGTCATTTTTATTGGTCCCAGACTTCAAGCCCGGCAAAAATTTATGTATTTGAAGTCCCCAAAAAAAAATACGAAAAATGACTCAGTGGCCCCTAGAAAAGTCAAAATACATTGGGCCTATGGAAAGTGAAAGTAACTTTTTCCAACGTAGAAAAATGAAACTTGGTATATCCATAGGACACCTCAGGGCAAACAGAAAAGTCAATGACAGTCACACCCTAAACTTAACAGGAAGTCCGCCATGTGGGGTGAAAGGCGCGCCACTAAATTCGCACTTTGCAGAAAGATGCAAATCATTGTGTTTTAATCTAAATGGCCCCAAATTTGGTGAGTATCATCTAGACACATGTGCCAACCAAAGTTGTGACTTTGTTGTTGATATCTTATCGGGTATGGGTGTGGCAAGCCTGTAACGAGGTGGCCATTTTTGTGAAAATAAAACGTCTCTTAACTCTCAAACGGCTTCTCGGATCGAGTTGGACCCAAAAAGGCGTTTGTGCACATTCATGACCTGAACACAAAAATATGTAAATAAAAGGGTTATCTTTAGAAATGGCTCTCCAGCGCCCCCTACAAACTTATAATGGGACCCAAGAATTTAGTTTGTCATAGAGACATAAAATTTGGTACACACATCTCTTATGTCATGACGAGCATAAAAGCCAATGACAACCACCCCCTATCTATAAATGTGTTGCCATAGCAACGTCCCAAATATGTCGAAAAAGTCAATGGGAAGTGAAAATTTTAGTTTGTCGTAGGCAAATGAAACTTGGTACACACATCCAGCATGGGCTTATGAACAAAAAAGCCAATGGGGACCACACCCTATCACACACGGGAAGGCGGCCATTTTGAATTGAAAATGTGAACCGATTTAAAATACACCTCTTTTTTAAAAGAACACAGACAATAGCTGCTTCATTCCACAGACACCAAACTTGGGCAAAATGAGCTAAACACATGTATGTAAAATAGACAAGCGTTTTTCTAGACTTTTTGCTCGAGTTATATTTTATTTTATTATAATTTGGTATATTTTTTTATTATAATTTTTCTGCAAAATGATCCTCAATTTGACCCAGTAAACGTGCAACTAAAAGTCATTTTTATTGGTCCCAGACTTCAAGCCCGGCGAAAAATTTATGTATTTGAAGTCACTAAAAAAATATGAAAATGACTCAGTGGCGACCCTACAAAAGTCAAAATACATTGGGCCTATGGAAAGTGAAAGTAACTTTTTCCAACGTAGAAAAATGAAACTTGGTACATCCATAGGACACCTCAGGGCAAACAGAAAAATGTATTACAGCCATATCGTAAACTCAACAGGAAATCTACTATGTTGGGTGGAATGCGTGACCACCTAAATTGCACCCTTGTGTCTAAAGGCTTTTCATCTAAACAGCTCCAAATTTGGTGAGTATCATCTAGACACGTGTGCAAAAAAAGTTATCAATTTGTTTTTGATAGATTTGTGGCTGTGGTCGTAATGAGTCTGTGAAGAGGCAACTATTGGGAAATAAATGCCATTTCCCAATTGCCAGGATCCTTCTCAACAGAAAATGTTGGGTGGAATACATGACCACCTAAATCGTACACTTTGTGCTAAAGGGTTTTCATCTAAACAGCTCCAAATTTGCTTTAAAGCACAACATGCAATCCTCCGAATATATGTGTCCCCGCGGTCTCAAGGGAGGCGAGGGCCTTTATCGCCGCTATGCTTTAATTTGGTATATTTTTTCAGTATAATTTTTCTGCAAAATGATCCTCAATTTGACCCAGTAACATGCAACTAAAAGTCATTTTTATTGGTCCCAGACTTCAAGCCCAAAAATTTATGTATTTGAAGTCCCGAAAAAAATACGAAAAATGACTCAGTGGCGGCCCCTAGAAAAGTCAAAATACATTGGGCCTATGGAAAGTGAAAGTAAATTTTTCCAATGTAGAAAAATGAAACTTGGTATATCCATAGGACACCTCAGGGCAAACAGAAAAGTCAATGACAGTCACACCCTAAACTTAACAGGAAGTCCGCCATGTGGGGTGAAAGGCGCGGCCACTAAATTCGCACTTTGCGCAGAAAGATGCAAATCATTGTGTTTTAATCTAAATGGCCCCAAATTTGGTGAGTTTAATCTAGACACGTGTGCCAACCAAAGTTGTGACTTTGTTGTTGATATCTTATCGGGTATGGGTGTGGCAAGCCTGTAACGAGGTGGCCATTTTTGTGAAAATTAAATGTCTCTTCACTCTCAAACGCCTTCTCGGATCGAGTTGGACCCAAAAGGCGTTTGTGCACATTCATGACCTAAACACAAAAATATGTAAATAAAAGGGTTATCTTTAGAAATGGCTCTCCAGCGCCCCCTACAAACTTATAATGGGACCCAAGAATTTAGTTTGTCATAGAGACATGAAATTTGGTACACACATCTCTTATGTCATGACGAGCATAAAAGCCAATGACAACCACCCCCTATCTATAAATGTGTTGCCATAGCAACGTCCCAAATATTTGGAAAAAGTCAATGGGAAGTGAAAATTTTAGTTTGTCGTAGGCAAATGAAACTTGGTACACACATCCAGCATATGAACAAAAAAGCCAATGGGGACCACACCCTATCACACACGGAAGGCGGCCATTTTGAATTGAAAATGTGAACCGACTTAAAATACACTCTTTTTAAAAGAACACAGAAAATAGCTGCTTCATTCCACAGACACCAAACTTGGGCAAAATGAGCTAAACACGTGTATGTAAAATAGACAAGCGTTTTTCTAGACTTTTTTGCTCGAGTTATATTTTTTTTATTATAATTCGGTATATATTTTTTATCATATTTTTCTGCAAAATGATCCTCAATTTAACCCAGTAAACGTAACTAAAAGTCATTTTTATTGGTCCCAGACTTCAAGCCCGGCGAAAAATTTATGTATTTGAAGTCGCGAAAAAAATATGAAAATGACTCAGTGGCGACCCTAGAAAAGTCAAAATACATTGGGCCTATGGAAAGTGAAAGTAACTTTTTTCCAATGTAGAAAAATTAAACTTGGGTCATCCATAGGACTTCTCAGGGCAAACAGAAAAGTCAATGACAGCAACACCCTAAACTTAACAGGAAGTCCGCCATGTGGGTGAAACGCGCGCCACTAAAATCGCACTTTGCGCAGAAAGATGCAAATCATTGTGTTTTAATCTAAATGGCCCCAAATTTGGTGAGTATCATCTAGACACGTGTGCCAACCAAAGTTGTGACTTTGTTTGTTGATATCTTATCGGGTATGGGTGTGGCAAGCCTGTAACGAGGTGGCCATTTTTGTGAAAATAAAACGTCTCTTAACTCTCAAACGGCTTCTCGGATCGAGTTGGACCCAAAAAGGCGTTTGTGCACATTCATGACCTGAACACAAAAATATGTAAATAAAAGGGTTATCTTTAGAAATGGCTCTCCAGCGCCCCTACAAACTTATAATGGGACCCAAGAATTTAGTTTGTCATAGAGACATAAAATTTGGTACACACATCTCTTATGTCATGACGAGCATAAAAGCCAATGACAACCACCCCCTATCTATAAATGTGTTGCCATAGCAATGTCCCAAATATTTGGAAAAAGTCAATGGGAAGTGAAATTTTTAGTTTGTCGTAGGCAAATGAAACTTGGTACACACATCCACCATGGGCGTTATGAACAAAAAGCCAATGGGGACCACACCCTATCACACACGGGAAGGCGGCCATTTTGAATTGAAAATGTGAACCGACTTAAAATACACCTTTTTTAAAAGAACTCAGAAAATAGCTGCTTCATTCCACAGACACCAAACTTGGGCAAAATGAGCTAAACACATGTATGTAAAAGAGACAAGTGTTTTTCTAGACTTTTTTGCTCGAGTTATATTTTATTTTATTATAATTTGGTATATTTTTTTTATTATAATTTTTCTGCAAAATGATCCTCAATTTGACCCAGTAAACGTGCAACTAAAAGTCATTTTTATTGGTCCCAGACTTCAAGCTCGGCGAAAAATTTATGTATTTGAAGTCAAAAAAAATATGAAAATGACTCAGTGGCGACCCTACAAAAGTCAAAATACATTGGGCCTATGGAAAGTGAAAGTAACTTTTTCCAACGTAGAAAAATGAAACTTGGTACATCAATAGGACACCTCAGGGCGAACAGAAAAATGTATTACAGCCATATCGTAAACTCAACAGGAAATCTACTATGTTGGGTGTATGCGTGACCACCTAAATTGCACCCTTGTGTCTAAAGGCTTTTCATCTAAACAGCTCCAAATTTGGTGAGTATCATCTAGACACGTGTGCCAAAAAAATTATCAATTTGTTTTTGATAGATTTGTGGCTGTGGTCGTAATGAGTCTGTGAAGAGGCAGCCATTTCTTTGGGAAATAAATGCCATTTCCCAATTGCCAGGATCCTTCCTTTAGAGGAGGCCCTCCAGAGCCAAGGCTAGAGTCTTAGAAAACTCCTCAGAATCATTTGGAACTTGTAACCTTGTACTTTTAGACAAGTTATATTTACATTTTGTCTTTTAAACAGGGGGGTGCAGCGATTCCTGAGTCATCTCAAATCTCCAGCCAGTACTTTGTTTTTCTCGCCTTAGCCCAAGCATAATCTATTATTTCCAAAGGTTCAGACAGCTCCCAGGAAAACCAGAGATTGTGGAGACCTTTAACTCTAAAGTTAGGTTACAAGGTGGTGTAGCAGGCCCAAGCAGTAGCACAGGCCCGGTTATGTGACATTACCGTGAAGTTTACGCTTTAAAGCACGAAATGAAATCCTCCGAGTGCATGTGTCCCCGCGGTCTCAAGGGAGGCGAGGGCCTTTATCGCCGCTTGCGGCTTTAATTATATATATTTTTTTATTCAGTGGCGGAAACAAGCTTCCATACATGTTCTTTATGTGAGCCACAGAAAAACAAAGAACCTTGAGGTTATTGTTTTCCTCCTTCTTGATCCAGTTGAGGGCTTGCTGTTGAGGATCGATGCACATGGAGAATCGGCTGACTCGTGTTGTCAGGATTCCATTCTGCACCGACAGCTCATCTCGAGACAAGCCCTCAGAGCCCCATCTGTCAGAAAATGTTCACAAACTAAGCCCAGTTCAGTAATGAAGTCTACCTCCACAATTCTCATTGCTCATTCTGAATGTGCACCAGCTCTCGCTTGCTCTGAAAATAGTTCTTCTCTAAATGTGCCACCTAAAATAATGTGTAAAGCTTTTTGTTAGAGTATTTTTAGGCCCGAGCCGGTGATGACCGGGAGGGCCTATTGTTTTTGCTCGATTTTTTTTTTTTTTTTTTTTTTTTTGTGACCAAATGATCCTAAATTTGACCCAGTGAACATGCACGAAAAGTCATTTTTATTGGTTCCAGACTTCAAACTCGGCGAAAATGTTATGTTTTGAAGTCGCTAAAAAAATACTAAAATGACTCAGTGGCGAATTACAAAATCAAAATACATTGGGCCTATGGAAAGTGAAAGTAAGTTTTTTCCAACGTAGAAAAATGAAACTTGGTATATCCATAGGACACCTCAGGGCAAAGTCAATGACACAGTCACACCCTAAACTTAACAGGAAGTCCGCCATGTGGGTGAAAGCGCCACTAAAATCGCACTTCGCAGAAAGATGCAAATCATTGTGTTTTAATCTAAATGGCCCCAGATTTGGTGAGTATCATCTAGACACATGGGCCAACCAAAGTTGTAACTTTGTTGTTGATATCTTATTGGGTATGGGTGTGGCAAGCCTGTAACGAGGTGGCCATTTTTGTGAAAATAAAACGTCTCTTAACTCTCAAACGCCTTCTCGGATCGAGTTGGACCCAAAAAGGCGTTTGTGCACATTCATGACCTGAACACAAAGATATGTAAATAAAAGAATTATCTTTAGAAATGGCTCTCCAGCGCCCCCTACAAACTTATAATGGGACCCAAGAATTTAGTTTGTTATAGAGACATAAAATTTGGTACACACATCTCTTATGTCATGACGAGCATAAAAGCCAATGACAACCACCCTATCTATAAATGTGTTGCCATAGCAACGTCCCAAAAAATGTGAAAAAAGTCAATGGGAAGTGAAATTTTTAGTTTATTGTAGGCAAATAAAACTTGGTACACACATCCACCATGGGCTTATGAACAAAAAAGCCAATGGGGACCACACCCTATCACACACAGGAAGGCGGCCATTTTGAATTGAAAATGTGAACCGACTTAAAATACACCTCTTTTTTAAAAGTACACAGAAAAAAGCTGCTTCATTCCACAGACACCAAACTTGGGCAAAATGAGCTAAACACATGTATGTAAAATAGACAAGTGTTTTTCTAGACTTTTTTGCTCGAGTTATATTTTTTTTTATTATAATTCGGTATATATTTTTTTATTATAATTTTTCTGCAAAATGATCCTCAATTTGACCCTGTAAACGAACAACTAAAAGTCATTTTTATTGGTCCCAGACTTCAAGCCCGGCAAAAATTTATGTATTTGAAGTCCCGGAAAAAAATATGAAAAATGACTCAGTGGCGGCCCCTAGAAAAGTCAAAATACATTGGGCCTATGGAAAGTGAAAGTAACTTTTTTCCAACGTAGAAAAATGAAACTTGGTATATCCATAGGACACCTCAGGGCAAACAGAAAAGTCAATGACAGTCACACCCTAAACTTAACAGGAAGTCCGCCATGTGGGGTGAAACGCGTGCCACTAAAATCGCACTTGCGCAGAAAGATGCAAATCATTGTGTTTTAATCTAAATGGCCCCAAATTTGGTGAGTATCATCTAGACACATGTGCCAACCAAAGTTGTAACTTTGTTGTTGATATCTTATCGGGTATGGGTGTGGCAAGGCTGTAACGAGGTGGCCATTTTTGTGAAAATAAAATGTCTCTTAACTCTCAAACGCCTTCTCGGATCGAGTTGGACCCAAAAAGGCGTTTGTGCACATTTATGACCTGAACACAAAGATATGTAAATAAAAGGGTTATCTTTAGAAATGGCTCTCCAGCGCCCCCTACAAACTTATAATGGGACCCAAGAATTTAGTTTGTCATAGAGACATAAAATTTGGTACACACATCTCGCCATAGCAACGTCCCAAATATGTGGAAAAAGTCAATTGGAAGTGAAAATTTTAGTTTGTCGTAGGCAAATGAAACTTGGTACACACATCCAGCAAGGGCTTATGAACAAAAAAGCCAATGGGGACAACACCCTATCACACACGGGAAGGCGGCCATTTTGAATTGAAGATGTGAACCGACTTAGAATACACCTCTCTTTTAAAAAACAACAGGAAATAGCTGCTTCATTCCACAGACACCAAACTTGGGCAAAATGACCTAAACACATGTGTAAAATAGACAGGCAATTTTCTTGACGTTTTTGCTCGAGGTATATATTTTTTTATTATAATTTGGTATATATTTTTTTATTATCATTTTTCTGTAAAATTATCCTCAATTTGTCCAAAATTCAAGCCCGGCAAAAAATTTATGTATTTGAAGTCCGTGAGGAAATCGAATGAAAAATGACTCAGTGGCGACCCCTGGAAAGTGAAAATACATTGTGCCTATGAAAAGTGAAAGTAAATTATTTCAAATGTAGAAATACAAAACTTGGTACATCCATAGGACACCTCAGGGCAAACAGAAAAGTTTATTACAGCCATACCGTAAACTCAACAGGAAATCTACTATGTTGGGTGGAATGCGTGACCACCTAAATCGCACACCTTGTGCTAAAGGCTTTTCATCTAAACAGCTCCAAATTTGGTGAGTATCATCTAGACACGTGTTTCAAAAAAGTTATCAATTTGTTTTTTGTTACATTTGTGGCTGTGGTCGTAATGAGTCTGTGAAGAGGCAGCCATTTCTTTGGGAAATAAATGCCATTTCCCAATTGCCAGGATCCTTCCTTTAGAGGAGGCCCCTCCAGAGCCAAGGCTAGAGTCTTAGAAAACTCCTCAGAATCCTTTGGAACTTGTAAACTTTTACTTTTAGACAAGTAATATTTACATTTTGCCTTTTTAAACAGGGGGGGTGCATTCCTGAGTCATCTCAAATCTCCAGTCAGTACCATAGATAGTATAATTATGGATGATATCCGCCCATTGGTCCCCTATTCACCAATATTGTCATTACGAATGGGCAATAAAATGGCCGTTACATCCGGGCTTTTCGGGTTTTACTCCATAGTAAAACAATAGTTTTTAGATAGCATAAACCAACGTAATTTTCAAAAATTCACCCCCCCCAGAGTTGTCACGTAGTAAAAACTTAGCTGTAGAGACCGGAGCCATCTTTTGTACCAGGCTGTAAACATGATTTTTACACTTGTAAAGTCGCCATTGGGTTTCTCCTTATATTTCCGCTTTTGGAGCCTGCCCTCTGGTGGACGGAGGTATATCGCTGTATTTTGCTGTAAAATCACCGTATGGCGGCGCCCTTACACGACGACCATTTAAGAGGTACCATGGGAGAGGCTTGGTCAGTACTTTATTTTTTCTCGCCTCAGCCCAAGCATAATGTATTATTTACAAAGGTTCAGACAGCTCCCAGGAAAACCAGGGATTGTGGAGACCTTTAACTCTAAATTACAATGTGGTGTAGCAGGCCCCAGCAGTAGCACAGGCCCGGTTATTTGACATTACCGTGAAGTTTACACTTTAAACCACGAAATGCAATCCTCCGAGTACATCACGTTATTTTGTGATAATTTTATTATTTTTTTTTCAAATGCAAGTATCATGTAGCTTCCGTAGCAACGCGAGGCGTTGCATCTGATCAAGTTTTACTTCAGCCTTGGTCTAAAACATGGCAAGATATTAATGTTACTGAACAATGTAGACAATATTGTGATGAGTGTGAGCACCTTGAGACGTTTTTTGAAACGAATGAGATTGTTTAGGCGGAAGAATTAGTAAGATCCGTTGGATGTAGCAGCATTTCTTATTGATCAACTGGATGGACACAAAAAAACGTACGGATATAAATTACATCATCTCAACTGTATCCAGGCTGGCTTTGTCACGCTTCCTCTTTGCTTCCTCTTTGCTTCCTCTTTGCTTCCTCGCGTTGCTACGGAAGCGTAGTAGGCTACGTAGTACGTTGCTTCCGATAAAGCATTGAAAAAAGAAAACATATCACGAAATAACGTGATAGTATCACGAAATAACGTGATAATTAAGTCAGAAAAACAATTCCCCCCCCAAAAAAGTCAGAAAAACAATTCCTAAAAAAAACAAGTTAGAAAAACAATTAAAGCCGCAAGCGGCGATAAAGGCCCTCGCCTCCCTTGAGACCGCGGGGACACATGCACTCGGAGGATTGCATTTCGTGCTTTAAAGCGTAAACTTCACGGTAATGTCAAATAACCTGGCCTGTGCTACTGCTGGGGCCTGCTACACCACCTTGTAATTTAGAGTTAAAGGTCTCCACAATCCCTGGTTTTCCTGGGAGCTGTCTGAACCTTTGAAAATAATAGATTATGCTTGGGCTAAGGCAAGAAAAACAAAGTACTGGCTGGAGATTTGAGATGACTCAGGAATCGCTGCACCCCCTGTTTAAAAATGCAAAATGTAAATATAACTTGTCTAAAAGTACAAGGTTACAAGTTCCAAAGGATTCTGAGGAGTTTTCTAAGACTCTAGCCGTGGCTCTGGAGGGGCCTCCTCTAAAGGAAGGATTCTGGCAATTGGGAAATGGCATTTATTTCCCAAAGGTTGCCTCTTCACAGACTCATTACGACCACAGCCACAAATGTAACAAAAAACAAATTGATAACTTTTTTGGCACACGTGTCTAGATGAAACTCACCAAATTTGGAGGTGTTTAGATGAAAAGCCTTTAGACACAAGGGGTGCAATTTAGGTGGTCACGCATTCTACCCAACATAGTAGATTTCCTGTTGAGTTTACGGTATGGCTGTAATAAAATTTTCTGTTTGCCCTGAGGTGTCCTGTGACGAAGGACGATGACTTCTTCAGGCAGATAAAACTGGCTGCTTGAGAATCAACCAATTAGGAGCGGCGCTGCGTTCTGCGGCTCGCTGGAGAGGACAGTTTACTTTCAGTTTCGAGGGAAAGTTTGGAAGAGAGCGCTGGTGTTGAAAGACTGCAATCTATATCTATATTTAGATAATATAAGATAGTGTTGTTACATAAGTTCAAAGAATTGTGTGCGTGCAACTACCAAACCACACACATAAACATCTAAATCTTGATCTAAATAAAACATCAAAACGGAACATCTTGTCTGCATTCTAATCGATGCACCCTGGTGGCTACAACCCTTTAAAGACCATTCAAATTATACAGTCCTTTACAATCACCAAAACATTTGGTCCTTCGAGCCGGATCTGTGTGGTCACCGTGGGATTGTCTAGAGATGTTCTCGGATCACAATACACGCCCAGGCCGACCTCGCCGAGAGATCCGGCGACCAGCCTGGATGGAAGACTATGACATCTCCCTCCAAGCATTGCAGCCGCCCTCTCGTTTGCCTCATCAAGCTGCTAATCTGTCAGAGCAACAGCGGCCCTACGACAGCATGGTGAGATTCCCAGAGAGACACGCCAGGATGACGCCTCTCACACCACCATTGCTGTATGAGGACGGGACCATCATGCGGGGAGCGGAAGCTGCCTATCCACGGCAATTTGAGTATACAGAAACCCTCTTTCAGAGTACGCCAGCCCCTGCCCGATCGAGGCCTGCTCCAGAAACAGCACCGGAGGTCCTTGAATCTCTTTATAAGCTGAGGGAAGATAATCAAAGGCTGCAGCAACAGGTGATGGACATGCACAAGCGACTTGAAGCCCGCACTTCCCTTCCAGACCCACCAGCACTGCGAAATACAGCCCTATCTCCTTCCCCCCAACATCAACATAACATACAGCAGTATGGTGGTGCGTACCAAACAACACCACTCCCGCCACCTTTGCAAGTTGGTGGTCACACTCTGCCTCCGGATGATGACGACTGGCCACCGCCTCCACCCCCAGTAGCAGACTATGTTTATCAGCCATCATCACATGACCTTATGGCAGAGCTTATAACAGCACTGAAAGACATTAGGACGACAGGTCAGCAGGAGTCTTCCAGTCACCCTGAGCCCCAACATCCAGTGCCCGGGTTACAGACACCAGAGTATTGTGTACCCTGTACGCCACAACAAGTGAGTCGCTGGAGAGCTGCAACCCTCCCAACGCCATGAGACAGTGTACCGCTGGGCCTAAACCCACAATCCCTGCATTCACCAAAGGGGGATCCGAGAGATTTCGCCAGGCTTAAAGTCGCTCTGGAGAACCTACTGCCAGTGGACGCTACAGAGCGCTTTAAATACCAGATCCTGGTGGACCACCTAAAGTATGAGGAAGCACTTCTAAAAGCGGACTCATACACTAACTCACTACAGCCCTACACTGACACTATGACAAGTCTAATTGAGCATTATGGACAACCTCACCAGCTAGCTCTCAGAAAAATAGCTGATCTGATGGAGGCCCCTAATATTGCACGTGGTGATTCCAGTGAGTTTAAGCGGTTCGCCCTGAAAGTTAGAGCACTCGTGGCAATGTTAGACCAGCTTGGGGACAGTGGAAAGACTGAGCTTCACTGTGGTTCACATGTGACACGGCTGCTGTCCAAATTGCCTCATGATATAAGGGCTGAATTTAAGAGGTTCCTGTACCCAATGCGTGTTACAATCCCAAGCCTATTGCACTTTTCTGACTGGCTTAACTACGAGCTGAAGATACAAGAGACAGTGTATGAGCCTCTACTCGGTGAAAACAAGAGCAGAGCAGGACCCAGGACAGAGCGCCGTCGTGACGCTAAGAGTGGTAGGAGCACCAACATCATGCACACCACAGACCAACCTGAGAGCACACGGACAGTAGAGAAGGCCTTATCTAGCACCAAGCAGCCAGAGAGGACAGCATACTGCCCTTACTGCTCTAACACGCAACACTTCCTAGATAAGTGTTCAAACTTTGCACAGCTTACAGTGGAACAGATAACAGCATGGATCAAGACCAACAAAAGGTGCTGGTGATGCGGTCGCACACACCAGGCTGCACAGTGCCGCCTGAAAATTACATGTCACAAGTGTAAGGGAAGACACCTGCAAGCTCTGCATGAAGTGAACATAAAACCTGCAGCTGAGGATACATCCTGCCTCATCAGCACAACTAATGAAGTCCTGTACATGGACAGGCGGGCTGGATGCAGCCAGGTTCTACTGAAAGTGAGTAAAGTGCTGCTGCGTAATGGTGAACACACCTTGGAGACATATGCCATCCTTGATGACGGGTCTGAGAGGACCATTCTCCTCCCTGCAGCAGCACAGAGCCTTAAGCTTACTGGTGAGCCAGAAAATCTAATCCTCAGAACTGTTCGGCAGGACATCAGGGTTCTGCACGGCAATGCAGTGTCGTTCTCCATCTCTCCAGTAGACCATCCAAAGAAGTCCTTCAAGATATACAGAGCATTCACTGCTGATCAATTGGGTCTGGCTGAGCACACTTACTCAATGAAGGCACTTCAGAGGAAATACAAACATTTAAGAGGCCTCCCTCTCCAGACGATTAACAGAGTGCAACCCCTGCTGTTAATCGGGTCAGATTATACCCACTTAATCACTCCAGTGGAGCCTGTGCGTTTGGGACCGCATGGGGGACCAGCTGCTGTGAAGACAAAGTTGG
Source organism: Perccottus glenii (assembly GCA_024416835.2). NCBI lineage: Eukaryota > Metazoa > Chordata > Actinopteri > Gobiiformes > Odontobutidae > Perccottus > Perccottus glenii. Next base: position 3,470,404 of record CM044565.2, on the reverse strand, counting down.
GCTGGACACTTCAGGGGCCGATCAGGTACAGCAAGCAGCAGGCAACATCACAACAGTGCCTGCACATCTCCACCCTCACACCCAATAATGAGCTTCTACAGAGTGTAGAGAGATTGTGGCAGCTGGATGTTCTGCCCTACAGGGTTGAAAAGCTTGTCACACGCTCCAGGCAGGATCAGGAAGCAGTTAGCCTCCTGGAGGCGAAGACCACACGAGTAGACGTTGATGGAATTCAGCGTTACGCTACTCCCCTCCTCAGGGTGAAAAACATGCCACAGCTTCAAGCACCTAAGGAAGCTGTAATAGCTAATCTCCGCAGTACAGAGAGGCGCCTGCTACGAGATCCTCAAAGAGCAGCTGCATACTGTGCAGAAATTGGAAAGCTGGAAAAGGCAGGCTATGCAGTTAAAGTGTCAGAAGAGGAACTGACCAAAGCAGCCGAGTCCTGGTTCATCCCACATCACATGGTGAGCCATAACGGAAAGAACAGAATTGTGTTCAACTGTTCCTTCAAGTACAAGGGACAAAACCTCAATGAGCTGCTGTTGCCTGGGCCCACATTAAGTTCCAGTCTACTGGGTGTCCTGCTGCGCTTCAGAGAGCATGCAATTGCTGTCAGCAGCGATATTAAAGGCATGTTTCATCAGGTGAGGCTGCTCCCTGAGGACAAGCCTTTGCTGTGTTTCCTGTGGCGAGACCTGAAGATAGAGAAGCCACCCAGTATCTATACATGGCAAGTCCTTCCATTTGGCACCACATGTAGCCCCTGCTGTGCAACTTTTGCGCTACAAAAACATGTGTTTGATCACAGTCAGCCAGGTGAAGATGTTCGAGTGTCAACAGAACAATCTTTTATGTGGACAACTGTCTGCAAAGCCTCCCATCTGTGGAAGAAGCCCATCATCTGGTCGACAAACTGACCTCACTGTTGGCTACAGGTGGATTTGAGTTACGCCAGTGGGCCAGTAACACCCCTGAGGTCATTAGCCACCTACCCAAAGAAGCAAGATCTGAGAGCAGTGAGTTGTGGCTCAATGAGTCAGGCACTGACCCACAGGAGCTCGCCCTGGGACTCCGCTGGCTCTGCAATTCAGACACCTTAAGGTATAAATACCGTATGCTGGACCAGCCCACACCCACCATGCGAAATATATACAGAGTCCTGGCAAGACTGTTCGACCCATTGGGATTTATAGTTCCCTTCACTACACGAGCCAAGGTTCTGGTGCAGCACTTGTGGGACAAACAGAGAGACTGGGATGACCCGTCACTGCCTGAAGATGTGCTGCAGTCATGGCTGTCGTGGGAGGAAGAATTGCAGCATCTCTCCCAGATTATACTGCCTCGCTGCTATGTGAGCCCTGATATGAACACTTCAAACCTCCAGAGAGACCTACACATCTTTGCTGATCGTCAGAGAAGGCATATGGCTCAGTGGCCTATATGCGGACGGAGAGCTTACGGCCGTGTTGAAGTATCTTTCCTGACTGCTAGATCCAGAGTGGCCCCGAAGAAGCAGCAATCGATACCAAGACTAGAACTGTGTGCTGCCCTTACAGCAGCACAGCTAGCTGCACTACTTCAAAGAGAACTGACTGTGAATATCCGCAATGTTATCTTCTGGACAGACTCCACAACAGTACTCACATGGCTTCAGTCTGACTCCTGTCAGTACAAGGTATTTGTAGGAACGCGAGTATCTGAAATCCAGGAGCTGACTGATGTCCGGGCCTGGAGATATGTGGATTCTGCCAACAACCCAGCTGATGACATAACGCGGGGAAAAACACTGTTGGAATTGGCTGGTAAAACCAGATGGAGTCAGGGCCCTGCCTTCCTACAACATTCGCCTGAAGTCTGGCCTACACAGCCAGCCACAGGGGTGACAGAGGACAATGCCGAGCTGCGAAAACCTACTGTCTGCTGTTTCACTACAAGCATACAGACTTCTCTGCTACCAAATGCTGATCAGTTTTCCTCGTTCAGAGCGCTGACAGAGGCGGTTGCACAATCTAGTTCTGTGTCATCATTGAACCCCGTCAGTCTTTCTGCTGATGACTACCAAGAAGCAGAGAGAGAAGTATTGAGACGAGCCCAGCAAGACAGCTTTGCTGAGGAGTTCAGCCTCTTGAGTACCGGTAAGCCAGTAGCTGCCACCAGTAGGCTGATCTCCCTAGCACCAGAGTATGACAAGACTATGAGACTCATCCGGGTTGGAGGAAGGCTCCGCCGCAGCGACCAGCTAGAGCCAGACTCTATTCACCCAGTGGTCCTGGACCATCGGCATAAAGTGACCCAGCTCATCATCCAGGATGTGGACAAGAGCCTTCGCCATCCAGGATCAGAGCGCCTTTTTGCAGAGCTGCGGCGAAAATACTGGATTTTGCATGGCCGTGAAGCTGTTAAGCGCCACCAGCACTCCTGTCCAGACTGCCAGAGATGGAGAGCCTCTCCAGTCGTGCCCAAGATGGCAGACCTCCCACAGTCCAGACTACGGCTGCTGAAGCCCCATTCTTCTCACGGGTATGGACTGTTTCGGGCCTTTCACAGTGAAGGTTGGCCGTCGTCACGAGAAGAGATGGGGTATACTATTTAAATGCCTGACGACGCGAGCTGTGCATGTGGATATTCTGTCCAGTATGGACTCGGATTCCTTTCTGATGGCCCTCCGCCGTTTCATTGCAAGAAGGGGTAAGCCATCAGAGCTCCGGTCCGACCAGGGCACTAATTTTAAGGGAGGTGAAAGAGAACTCCAGGAGGCCTTCAGGTCATTACAGCCCACACTCCAGGCTCATCTGGCTAAACATCAGATTAGGTTTCAGTTTAACCCCCCAAGCGCACCACACTTTGGAGGAGTCTGGGAAAGGGAAGTGAGGTCTGTTAAAGCTGCACTGTATGCCACCATCCAGTCACAGACTGTCCCCGAAGAGGTCTTGCGGACAGTACTTATTGAGGTGGAGGGGATTTTAAACTCCAAACCACTGGGTTACGTGTCAACAGACGTGGCTGATGCTGACCCAGTGACCCCAATTTGCTCCTCATGGGCGGCTCGACCCCTCTTTACCACAGGCTGTGTATGCTGAGTCTGAGCTACTGAGTCGCCGCCGCTGGAGACATACTCAGGTGCTGGCTGACCAGTTTTGGTCCCACTTTATTCGACACTACCTCCCGACTCTTCAGACTCGCTCCAAGTGGCACAAGGACCCTGCACAGCTGCAAACTGGAACCATAGTGATGGTGGTGGACCCACAGCTGCCAAGAGCGCAGTGGCCTTTAGGTCATGTTACTGAGGTTATTCCAGGAACTGATGGGAGAGTCAGGACTGCAGTAGTCAAGGTCAAGGATAAAATCTACACGAGGCCTGTCGCTCGCCTTGTAGCTCTGCCGGCCATACCAGACACTGATACGGTCAGTCCTTCTTAGAGTGGCAAATTTAGTGTAACAAATTTGGGGGCGGCTGTGACGAAGGACGATGACTTCTTCAGGCAGATAAAACTGGCTGCTTGAGAATCAACCAATTAGGAGCGGCGCTGCGTTCTGCGGCTCGCTGGAGAGGACAGTTTACTTTCAGTTTGAGGAAAAGTTTGGAAGAGAGCGCTGGTGTTGAAAGACTGCAATCTATATCTATATTTAGATAATATAAGATAGTGTTGTTACATAAGTTCAAAGAATTGTGTGCGTGCAACTACCAAACCACACACATAAACATCTAAATCTTGATCTAAATAAAACATCAAAACGGAACATCTTGTCTGCATTCTAATCGATGCACCCTGGTGGCTACAACCCTTTAAAGACCATTCAAATTATACAGTCCTTTACAATCACCAAAACAGTCCTATGGATGTACCAAGTTTCATTTTTCTACGTTGGAAAAAAGTTACTTTCACTTTCCATAGGCCCAATGTATTTTGACTTTTCTAGGGTCGCCACTGAGTCATTTTTGTATTTTTTTCGGGACTTCAAATACATAAATTTTTTGCCGGGCTTGAAGTCTGGGACCAATAAAAATGACTTTTAGTTGTTCGTTTACTGGGTTAAATTGAGGATCATTTTGCAGAAAAATTATAATAAAAAAATATATACCGAATTATAATTTAAAAAAATATAACTCGAGCAAAAAAGTCTAGAAAAACACTTGTCTCTTTTACATACATGTGTTTAGCTCATTTTGCCCAAGTTTGGTGTCTGTGGAATGAAGCAGCTTTTTCTGTGTACTTTTAAAAAGAGGTGTATTTTAAGTCGGTTCACATTTTCAATTCAAAATGGCCGCCTTCCTGTGTGTGATAGGGTGTGGTCCCCATTGGCTTTTTTGTTCATAAGCCCATGGTGGATGTGTGTACCAAGTTTTATTTGCCTACAACAAACTAAAAATTTCACTTCCCATTGACTTTTTCACATTTTTGGGACGTTGCTATGGCAACACATTTATAGATAGGGGGTGGTTGTCATTGGCTTTTATGCTCGTCATGACATAAGAGATGTGTGTACAAAATTTTATGTCTCTATGACAAACTAAATTCTTGGGTCCATTATAAGTTTGTAGGGGCGCTGGAGAGCCATTTCTAAAGATAACCCTTTATTTACATATTTTTTGTTCAGGTCATGAATGTGCACAAACGCCTTTTTGGGTCCAACTCGATCCGAGAAGGCGTTTGAGAGTTAAGAGACGTTTTATTTTCACAAAAATGGCCACCTCGTTACAGGCTTGCCACACCCATACCCGATAAGATATCAAAAACAAAGTCACAACTTTGGTTGGCACATGTGTCTAGATGATACTCACCAAATTTGGGGCCATTTAGATTAAAACACAATGATTTGCATCTTTCTGCGCAAGGGGTGCGATTTTAGTGGCCGCGCGTTTCACCCCACATGGCGGACTTCCTGTTAAGTTTAGGGTGTGACTGTCATTGACTTTTCTGTTTGCCCTGAGGTGTCCTGTGGATATACCAAGTTTCATTTTTCTACGTTGGAAAAAAGTTACTTTCACTTTCCATAGGCCCAATGTATTTTGATTTTGTAGGGGTCGCCACTGAGTCATTTTTCGTATTTTTTTTTCGGCAACTTCAAATACATAAATTTTTCGCCGAGCTTGAAGTCTGGGACCAATAAAATGACTTTTCGTGCATGTTCACTGGGTCAAATTTAGGATCATTGGGTCGGAAGAAAAAAAAAAAAAAAAAAATCCGAGCAAAACAATAGGCCCTCCCGGCCATCACCGGCTCGGCCTAAAGCCGCAAGCTGGCGATAAAGGCCCTCGCCTCCCTTGAGACAAGGGGGACACATGCACTGGAGGATTGCATTTCGTGCTTTAAAGCGTAAACTTCACGGTAATGTCAAATAACCGGGCCTATGCTACTGCTGGGGCCTGCTACACCACCTTGTAATTTAGAGTTAAAGGTCTCCCCAATCCCTTGTTTTCCTGGAACCTGTCTGAACCTTTGAAAATAATAGATTATGCTTGGGCTAAGGTGAGAAAAACAAAGTACTGGCTGGAGATTTGAGATGACTCAGGAATCGCTGCGCCCCCATGTTTAAAAAGGCAAAATGTAAATGTAACTTGTCTAAAAGTACAAGTTTACAAGTTACAAAGGATTCTGAGGAGTTTTCTAAGACTCTAGCCGTGGCTCTGGAGGGGCCTCCTCTAAAGGAAGGATCCTGGCAATTGGGAAATGGCATTTATTTCCCAAAGAAATGGCTGCCTCTTTACAGACTCATTACGACCACAGCCACAAATGTATCAAAAAACAAATTGATAACTTTTTTTTGCACACGTGTCTAGATGATAGTCACCAAATTTGGAGCTGTTTAGATGAAAAGCCTTTAGACTCAAGGGGTGCAATTGAGGTGGTCACGCATTCCACCCAACATAGTAGATTTCCTGTTGAGATTACGGTATGGTTGTAATAAACTTTTCTGTTTGCCCTGAGGTGTCCTATGGATGTACCAAGTTTCATTTTTCTACGTTGGAAAAAAGTTACTTTCACTTTCCATAGGCCCAATGTATTTTGATTTTGTAGGGGTCGCCACTGAGTCATTTTTCGTATTTTTTTCGGGACTTCAAATACATAAATTTTTCGCCGAGCTTGAAGTCTGGGACCAATAAAATGACTTTTTGTGCATGTTCACTGGGTCAAATTTAGGATCATATGGGGAGAAAAAGAAAGATAAAAAAAAAAAAAAAAATCTGAGCAAAAACAATAGGCCCTCCCGGCCATCACCGGCTCGGGCCTAATAAATTAAAGCCGCAAGCGGCGATAAAGGCCCTCGCCTCCCTTGAGACTGGGACACATGCACTCGTGCTTTAAAGCGTAAACTTCACGGTAAAAGGATTCTGAGGAGTTTTCTAAGACTCTAGCCGTGGCTCTGGAGGGGCCTCCTCTAAAGGAAGGATCCTGGCAATTGGGAAATGGCATTTATTTCCCAAAGGTTGCCTCTTCACAGACTCATTACGACCACAGCCACAAATGTATCAAAAAACAAATTTATATTTTTTTTTGGCACACGTGTCTAGATGATACTCACCAAATTTGGAGCTGTTTAGATGAAAAGCCTTTAGACACAAGGGGTGCAATTTAGGTGGTCACGCATTACACCCAACATAGTAGATTTTTTGTTGAGTTTACGATATGGCTGTAATAAACTTTTCAGTTTGCCCTGAGGTTTCCTATGGATGTACCAAGTTTTGTATTTCTACATTGGAAAAATTTACTTTCACTTTCCATAGAACCAATGTATTTTGACTTTTCTAGAGGTCGCCACTGAGTCATTTTTCATATTTTTTTTTCGGGGGCTTCAAATACATACATTTTTGCCGGGCTTGAAGTCTGGGACCAATAAAAATGACTTTTAGTTGCACGTTTACTGGGTCAAATTGAAAATCATTTTTCAGAAAAATTATAATAAAAAAATATATATCAAATTATAATAAAAAAAATATAACTCGAGCAAAAACGACAAGAAAAACGCCTGTCTATTTTACACACATGTGTTTAGCTCATTTTGCCCAAGTTTGGTGTCTGTGGAATGAAGCAGCTATTTTCTGTTGTTTTTTAAAAGAGAGGTTGTATTCTAAGTCGGTTCACATTTTCAATTCAAAATGGCCGCCTTCCTGTGTGTGATAGGGTGTGGTCCCCATTGGCTTTTTTGTTCATAAGCCCATACTGGATGTGTGTACCAAGTTTTATTTGCCTACAACAAACTAAAAATTTCACTTCCCATTGACTTTTTTCACATTTTTTGGGACGTTGCTATGGCAACACATTTATAGATAGGGGGTGGTTGTCATTGGCTTTTATGCTCGTCATGACATAAGAGATGTGTGTACCAAATTTTATGTCTCTATGACAAACTAAATTCTTGGGTCCCATTATAAGTTTGTAGGGGGCGCTGGAGAGCCATTTCTAAAGATAACCCTTTTATTTACATATCTTTGTGTTCAGGTCATGAATGTGCACAAACGCCTTTTTGGGTCCAACTCGATCCGAGAAGGCGTTTGAGAGTTAAGAGACGTTTTATTTTCACAAAATGGCCACCTCATTACAGCCTTGCCACACCCATACCCGATAAGATATCAACAGCAAAGTCACAACTTTGGTTGGCACATGTGTTTAGATGATACTCACCAAATTTGGGGCCATTTAGATTAAAACACAATGATTTGCATCTTTCTGCGCAAGGGGTGCGAATTTAGTGGCGCGCCTTTCACCCCACATGGCGGACTTCCTGTTAAGTTTAGGTGTGACTGTCATTGACTTTTCTGTTTGCCCTGAGGTGTCCTATGGATATACCAAGTTTCATTTTTCTACGTTGGAAAAAAGTTACTTTCACTTTCCATAGGCCCAATGTATTTTGACTTTTCTAGGGGCCGCCACTGAGTCATTTTTCGTATTTTTTTTTTCGGGGACTTCAAATACATAAATTTTTCGCCGGGCTTGAAGTCTGGGACCAATAAAAATGACTTTTAGTTGTTTGTTTACTGGGTTAAATTGAGGATCATTTTCAGAAAAATTATAATAAAAAAATATATACCGAATTATAATAAAAAAAAATATAACTCGAGCAAAAAAGTCTAGAAAAACACTTGTCTCTTTTACATACATGTGTTTAGCTCATTTTGCCCAAGTTTGGTGTCTGTGGAATGAAGCAGCTTTTTTCTGTGTACTTTTAAAAAAGAGGTGTATTTTAAGTCGGTTCACATTTTCAATTCAAAATGGCCGCCTTCCTGTGTGTGATAGGGTGTGGTCCCCATTGGCTTTTTTGTTCATAAGCCCATGGTGGATGTGTGTACCAAGTTTTATTTGCCTACAACAAACTAAAAATTTCACTTCCCATTGACTTTTTTCACATTTTTTGGGACGTTGCTATGGCAACACATTTATAGATAGGGGGTGGTTGTCATTGGCTTTTATGCTCGTCATGACATAAGAGATGTGTGTACCAAATTTTATGTCTCTATGACAAACTAAATTCTTGGGTCCCATTATAAGTTTGTAGGGGGCGCTGGAGAGCCATTTCTAAAGATAACCCTTTTATTTACATATCTTTGTGTTCAGGTCATGAATGTGCACAAACGCCTTTTTGGGTCCAACTCGATCCGAGAAGGCGTTTGAGAGTTAAGAGACATTTTATTTTCACAAAAATGGCCACCTCGTTACAGCCTTGCCACACCCATACCCGATAAGATATCAACAGCAAAGTCACAACTTTGGTTGGCACATGTCTAGATGATACTCACCAAATTTGGGGCCATTTAGATTAAAACACAATGATTTGCATCTTTTTGCGCAAAGTGCGAATTTTAGTGGCCGCCTTTCACCCCACATGGCGGACTTCCTGTTAAGTTTAGGGTGTGACTGTCATTGACTTTTCTGTTTGCCCTGAGGTGTCCTATGGATATACCAAGTTTCATTTTTCTACGTTGGAAAAAAGTTACTTTCACTTTCCATAGGCCCAATGTATTTTGATTTTGTAGGGTCGCCACTGAGTCATTTTTGTATTTTTTTGGCGACTTCAAATACATAAATTTTTCGCCGAGCTTGAAGTCTGGGACCAATAAAATGACTTTTCGTGCATGTTCACTGGGTCAAATTTAGGATCATTGGGTGGAAGAAAAAAAAAAAATCCGAGCAAAAACAGTAGGCCCTCCCGGCCATCACCGGCTCGGGCCTAAAAATAAAAATCCGAGCAAAAACAATAGGCCCTCCCGGTCATCACCGGCTCGGGCCTAATTACCAAAAAAAAAAAAAGAAGTCAGAAAAACAACATTGACAGTACTACGCTTCCGTATATTTCTGTTGTGTAGAGGATAAAGTAATAAGGTGTGCCACAGTGTTGGGTATAGGGAGGGAATGGAGCACTATGGACTTGGAGACAAAAGAGCTGTTCTTTCTTAATAAAACTAGTTTGAGTAAAAGATTAACTGAGGTTACATACTCCGGACCAGTAGTTGGCGACGTGCACCTTTTTGTTTTGTCTGTAGTCTTTAAAAAAAAAAACGAGAAGAGATAAGGAAATGGGTGGACTACATTCGCAAAGACTACACTTTGACGTCACTATTGTGCGTCCCTCGCTTACAGGACCCTTAGCCACAAAGCTATGCACGTGAGTATTTTCAAAAGATGTAGTTTACCGTGTTTGCTCTCACGTCTAAACAAAGTTATTAACAACAGTTTTGATACTGTACTATATCACACTTTAGCTTCTCGTGACATTAGCCTGAAGCTTATCCTGTGGACTCGGTGTAAACAGCGCGTTTCGGTCATGGAGCAGGAAGGTTCGACACCGGTGACTGTGAGTGAGGAACACAGCCCGGTGGCTACAAAAGTCATTAAAAAAGACGAGGCTGGGAAACGCAAAAGTGACGAACCGGGCGAAACCGAGGGAAGTGGCCGAAGGAAGAGGCGAAGAGGAGCGGGAGGAAAGAAACTCCGTCCGGGCGAGAGGTATATCCCTCCGCCGCAGAAACGCAACCCGGGCGTCAGCTTCTGTCAAGAGCATTTCGACGAGACCACATATTATTTTGAAGGAGGTCTTCGCAAAGTGCGTCCCTACTATTATGACTTTAAAACCTACTGCAAAGGGCGCTGGATAGGAAAGAGCCTCCTGGAGGTTTTCAAGAGTGAGTTCAGGGCAGAGTCCATAGAGTACTATGAGAGGGCTGCCAAAGAGGGACGCATCCGCTTGAACGAAACCCCTGTGGAGGACCTGTCCATCGTGCTCAGGGTCAGTGCTTTTGGTCTGTAATTATTTAACCAAACATTTATAACAACGTGTATACTTTGTGTATAGTATACTTGAAAAAAAAGAGCCTCAATTTACTTTCATAAACCATAGGTCACCTGAACATAAATGCCACTCTTAAAACCTTGTATATTTCTTGATATTGTCATATCAGTGGACTTTCTGTAATGGTTCTTGCTCATGTAATTTTTCCAAAATATTTTTCCAATATTTTTCTCCATCTGCAGAACAATGACCACATGCGGAACACAGTGCACCGCCATGAGCCCCCTGTGGTGGGCAAACCGTTGGAGGTCCTGGTGGATGATGGGGAGGTCCTAGTGGTGGACAAACCCGCCTCAATCCCGGTCCACCCCTGCGGCCGCTTTCGACATAACACAGTGATTTTCATCTTGGGCAAAGAGCGGGGCATCTCGGAGCTCCACACAGTGCACAGACTGGACAGACTCACATCTGGAGTGCTGCTCTTTGCCAGGACTCTGGAGACGTCCAAGAGGCTGGACCAGCTGGTCAGAGACAGACAGGTATGTTCTCTTTTTCGTGAGCCGGCTCATTTGACTCAGCTCACTGACTTGGCTCACAAACGGCTCTTTAAATAAATGTTTTAACTATTACTTTGACTATGATATGTGTGATAACAGTTCTAATTAAATTATTAAATGAAATCATACTCACAATGTCTTAACAATTTCTCTAAAAATGCATTGATTTGATATATATATATATTTACATTTACATTTATTCATATAGCAGACGCTTTTATCCAAAGCGACTTACATTACATTACCAGTGTTACAGTCACTGGAGGCAAGGTAGGTTAAGTGTCTTGCCCAAGGACACAACGACAGTATGAACTGTGGGGAGAGTGGGAATCGAACCGCCTACCTTCCGGTTGAAAGACGACCGCTCTACCCACTGAGCTACTGCCGTCTATAATATATAAAATATAAAAAAATATATTATATATATATATATATATATATTATATATATATATATTATATATATATATATATATATATATATTATATATATATATATATATAAGAATAGTATTAAACGTTTGCATTTAAACATATTTGCCAATGCAATATCAATTTGGCCTTTTTTTTGCTACAGACATTGACTTTTGCCTAAACTGGTCCATTATAAAAGACTGCGTTGCTGTGGGTCGGTGCTGGCTCCAGGTGCTCCCATCGTTCACTTAAAAGAGCGGTGGTGGTGATCAGTTGACGGCTCCAGCCCTCTCTTCAGCTGAGTGTCCAAGACACTACATGATTGTTGTTATTACTGACTGAAGGGGCTTGGACTCGGTTGGAGTTTTGGTAGAGAGAATGAGGAGCATGATGCAGGCCATTCTCAACAACAGCAGGCATCCCCTGCATGACACTCTGTCAGCTCAAAGGAGCAACCGTAGTGACAGGCTTCTCTCCCTGCGCTGTAGGACTGAGCTATTCAGGAGATCATTTATACCAGCTGCTATAAGACTGTACAATGAATCTTGTTATTGTGCACTTATTACTATTGATGGTAACTTTTAACCTACTTAATATTTATTGCGGAATGTGTATTGTTTTTACCTGTTCTTACCTCTTGCAATTAGTGATAGTGTCTGTTTGAATGTGTGTAATGTAATGAAATGAAATGCTACTTGACACTGCAATTTCCTTTGATGGGGGGAAAAAAGAGAGGAAACAAACGTTTTGAGGCATTTTTGGGAAAACATCAACTTGTTAGCCGGTAATGGACACCTGATTGCTTTGAATCAGGTGTCGTCCCCCTCTCCCCTCCACCCACACCCCACTCCCTCTCAGCCCTACAACTTTAGCCAACATATCTCCACTTTCTCTGAAGGATAACTGCTCAAGTTTCACTGCTTGAAGAGAAGCGTACTCCTCCCACTCTCCTGCTGCAGCAGAACTCAGTGGAGTGAGCAGGTCAGCAGGAGGGGTCCAGGCAGTATTTAAATAACATATTTCCTTCAGATTCCTTCTTAATACTTTGTGAACAGCAACTGGTAATCTGTCCTGCCATTTCCCAAACATTCTCACAAATATACCAGTAAACACAGTTTATGAATATTAAACCCTACTACTTTGCCATTCTGACTTGACATCTGTTTCTGTTTCAGCTTGTGAAGGAGTATGTGTGCCGAGTGGAAGGCAAGTTCCCAGACGGGGAGATCACTTGTGAGGAGCCCATCCTGGTGGTTTCTTTCAAAATTGGCCTGTGCCGAGTTGACCCCAAAGGAAAAGAGAGTCAAACTGTCTTCCAGCGGCTCAGCTTTAACGGGAAAACCAGCGTTGTCCGGTGTTTACCGCTCACAGGTCGCACTCACCAGATCAGGGTCCACCTTCAGTACCTGGGCTTCCCCATCCTCAACGACCCAATATACGGCTCCACAGCCTGGGGTCCTCACAGGGGCAAGGGGGGACTGTTGGGTAAGAGCAACGAGGAGCTGTTGCAGGCTCTTGTCAAGGAACATCAGTCTAAGGAGAGCCTACACTTGTTAGATATACCTGATGATGCCGTTGGGGAAATTATAGAGGCAGGGAAATATAAGACTGGTGAGGAAATGGACAAAAGTGCAGACAGTCATCAGTCTGACACTGACATTAAGTCTGATGGTCTTGTGACAACAGGTGGTAGCTCGAGCAGCGGCACAGCTAATGAGACAGGTGACGGAAACGCTGTCAAAACGTCTGTATCTGAGTGTACACAACTGAATACATCAAATGGAAATGAGACAAACAGCTTTCAGCAGAACACCCCAGGATCTGAAGACCACCTGTGCAGTGAGTGTAAGCTTGTACGTCCGGATCCCACGGAAAAGGAACTCATTATGTATCTGCACGCCTTGTGCTACAAAGGACCTGATTTTGAATATTCCACATGCTTACCAGACTGGGCCAAAGAGGACTGGACTGAAGAGGGTTAGTGTGGATGATGTTTTGCTGCATTTCTGTGATCCTTGGGGAAAAATGTTTTCCTGGTTGAAGGATGCACATAAATGCCAGCTCAAGTAGAAAAAAGAATTTGGAAACTTGGGTTAAAATTACTTGCTGATATGCTGACTGGACACCATATACATCATCAACATGGAGCAAGGAGTTCTTTAATCAATTTGCCCTTTTCACATTGACTTCTGCCTTGACCCTATATAGTTTAAAGCTTATAGGAAGATATATAAGAATGTATTAACATTCAGCTTTAATTTGGAAACAAAGCTAAATTAATACTTGGGAAAATGTTGCTTTGTTCTTGGTTTGCAAAAAATGTAGACAATCATATTTACTGTTTTTTAATATAAAAACAAATTTTCATCAAAAACACATAGCCTACTATGTGTATGTCAGCTTATTACTCTTCAGGAGTTTACAGACAGTTGCACCCTGTCTGTAAACTCCTGTGTGGAATCTTCTACAGAAGGAAAAATTATCAAGGCAACCAGGATTATTATATATCATTGTCCTTCTGCGTGCTTCAAACTCTGCTTTAGTCTGCGTAGGGCAGGGCTAGCTCTGCTAAACTGATTTATTTGCACAGTTCAGAGAAAATAATATACAGCAGAGGATTTCTCTATTTTATTTGAAGTGTTAAACGTCTGTTTTAAAGTAAAGGATCTTTAAGGCTAGAACAAAACAAAGATTTGCGGAGACTGAGATTGCCACATTAACAAGTTAAGCCTGGTCTACACTATACACTAAACTATATTTATGTGTACAAAAACTGACAGCCCCTCGCAAACAAAATTTAGCCATAAATAACTTTTGTATAATTTAATTGGTTGAACATTTTAGTTGATGAAATCTGTGTTTGTGTGTTGTTGTGTGTTTGTAGTTAGGAACTTACAACAGGCTTTTTGACAACCAAGATGTCAGTGTTCACAAAAAGGTGACTGGTGAGAATGGTCTATAATTAAGATTTCAAAGACACTCTGGATCCTGCTTTGGTGTAAGTGAATGAGAATGTTTGAGTGGCTCCAAGTGTTAGTCATTTTATTTTATTGATATTTTCTATTGTAAATTTTCTTAATTTCATAAACTGGATTGTAGACCTAGACCTATTACAAAAAATTAAAGGCAGCCAGCAAGAATTAAAAATTTTTTTATTAGTTTTCTTTTTGTGAAAAATGAAAACAACAATAACATCTGTAAATGTGTAGGGCCCTTACAGACAAATGTTTCCATTTGAAAAGAATCTCTGTCCACATCAGCTCTGCTAGATATTGACAATTATGAAGGTGCCTTATCTAGGATTAACTGATATGCAATAAATTTAACCACATTCGTCTGGATGTGGCTATAGTGTCACTGATCATAATTTCCTGTGACGTTTGTTAATTTAAGTGACTTGGGAGTTGTCCCTGCTCATGGGCACAGTAAACAGTAAACTGCATTGCTGTACCTGACTTATTTGGTAACACTTTGCAGTAAAGGTACACCAATTATGAGTTTATGCAGGAATTCATGCCTGCCTACATGCATTAGTATTGAATCATCAGGAATTAACATTGAGTATGAAAGTTTTTAGCTGTTGTCCAGTTTTATATGTTGTGTGGTCTGTCTTTACCTGCAGGCTACATGAACATCATGCTTTAGGACTTAAAAACCTTATTACAAATTAACATTCTCAGATGATTAACAAAACAGCAAAAACAAAGTAGCCTATTCTAGCTTGGATACTGTTTAGTTTTAGCCCGCTCCATCTCCAGGTCAAATATAATTTACAGGCTACACACAGTCTTGTTTAAGACTCTAAATTCTTAAACTTCTTAAATTCTAAATAAAAAAATTCTCTTATCCTTAGCTTTGTATACTGCGCTGGGTTTAAACTGACTAGTTTTTTGTGCACTTATGCTTTTTGTACCTTGTGTTGTTAAAATTGCTTCCATTGTTTTCCTCATTTGTAAGTCGCTTTGGATAAAAGCGTCTGCTAAATGACTAAATGTAAATGCTCTCCGACCACATGGATCTTTTGCATTAATCAGTGTTCCCATTGACTTCCCGCCACTTTACAGTGTGTTCACTGTGCACACACTTGTACGAGCAACAACCGAAGAAGAATCTGACGGTTTCGAGTGCGCTGAAGGCCTGTCTCTTGCCTGTAATAATTTTCAACTTTGCCGCTAGCGTTGCTTAGTTTATTTATGGCATCAAATCAGGAAGTGAGAACCAGGTAAACGAGCACGCACGCGCATTACGGCACGTCCGCTGAAACCGTGCAGGATTTTTGAAATCTTAAATTTTTTTTGACTGTACAGGCCAAGCCTCTCATACTCAAGGGCCTTGACTAAGGATGCCACCATACAGCGATAAACCTCTGTCCACCAGAAGGCAGGCTCCAAAAGCGTAAATATAAGGAGAAACCAAGCCTCTCCGGCGGCGCCCTTACACGAGGACCATTTACAGCCGTTTACAGCGAAATTTCTGAATAATACGTCTGTTTATGCTAATTGAAAACTTGTTTTACTATGCAGTAAAAGCCAAAAAGCCCGAATGTAACCGCCATTTTCTTGGTCTCTGGTAACAGCAATATTGGTTAATAGGGGACCAATGGGCCGAAGACATCCATATTTTTACAATCATTAGTGCAGGTTTACAGAGGCAAATGCAGCAAACTCAGATGGGCTGCACATCAGGCTGTTGCTGATAATATTTGAATCATTGAAACCTACGTAAAGTATCTTTTACTTTAAAACATAACTAATATTTAATGTATAATAAAAGTATTAAGGTTTTTTGTAATGGGTTGGATTTGGGACAATGGAGTTTTTGCGAAAAAAAACTATACACCATGATCATGCTTAATAAAGGAAATGAAATTGGATGATTTTCCCAGCACATTAACTAAACAAGAGTTTAGTTAATGTGCTGTTCGTGGATGAAGTCATGAATGAAAAGGTCTGAGTTGATGTTAATTCCTGACGATTAATTTGATGCATACACATCCATTAGTTCCTGCATTAATTACGTAGTCTTTTTAATTTATATATATATTTTTTATTATTTTATATCTACACTTATACCGACTAAACGTTACATTAATTGACCAAACCATTTGCACAAAGCGACATGTTTCAGGGAGTGTTTTTGTTGGCACATGCTGTACAAGGAAACCTGCTCAGTAAAGGAGGTCCTCTGTCATTCTAGAGGTGCATTAGCTCTTTGCGTGCGTATACATCCTCTGCTGTGGAAATCACTGAAATATGACATCTTTCGAAATGCTGTCCCCTCAAAAACTCTTAAATGGACTGTTACTTTTAAAAAAGTAAGTAAACATTACATTTGGCACTCACGCTGAATGGCATGACTTTTCATCAAGGACACACCAATCACTTAACAGTTTTCTAGATCATTGTTACATACTGTACATGTAGCTGTCACAAAGTGCAGCAGCAGCTAATGCACTTTAAAGAGTTACTGTTGAAACAACTTTACCATTTTACTTTATCTCCTACTGTACAGAGGCACACAAATGCAGCATTAATTGCATTAGTCTGTAAGTATATGGCTCATTATGTTGGTGCCAGCACGGAGAGACTTGCTCCTGCATGATATCAAAGTTTGTAAAACCAAGGCTGAGCAGATTGTGCAGGTGGTACAATTGAGGCACACTGTAAATTCAGCAGCAGGTGCAGTATGCCTTCTGTCTGTATTGTGGCATAGTTTTCCAAGTGTGATATGCGAGTCTGAAGTCTGACCATGAAGAGAGAGGCTTCAACGTTATTCTGAAAAGACTACTTTGATTTGCTTGAGATATCATGCTTATTTTTCACTGGGAACTTTATCATCAGCAGACAAAAACATGCATCACATTTAGATGGAGGCACATTGCATTCACTAATATCTGCTAATTATGAGGAACAGTTCTTGTTCTTAGGAGAAAAGTGGAAGGTATGTATTGTGCCAGACAGTCTCTGCTCCTCTCCTCCCATTTATTCAGCTGTAGTAAAGAGCATTTTTGTTAAAGAGAGAGAATGTGAATTTTTTTCTTTCTTGTTTTTAAAGGAATACGTGTAATAGCATCTTGTATAGAAATAATCTATGAACAAAAAATAATTATTTTTAATATTCAGTATGGATGATGTATGAGGGTAATGCAGCTTTAAACAGCTGTATATTGACATCAAAATATAGTCTCATAAATATTTTTTACATTATATGAGAGGGATCACTACAAAGATATAATCACACTTTTGCCTGAGCTCCTTCTGCTGTAATGGACTGTGCTGATCAGGTACCAGCCCTGTTGTAAACATCATAGTATAAATAATTTTGATAATTTATGACCCAGAGAAAAAATACAGATATATATTATGAAAATGTTATGTACTACAAGATAGACCTTTAGCGTTAATTGGGAGACTGTATGGCACGCTAGCAACACAGATTCTTGCAGAGACTTAAGGACATTATGTACTCCGCAAGAAGTATGTTCTTGTTCTTGAGGTGGCAAGAACAAAATTACATCACTTTGTTCTTGCAGCAGTGGTTTGGGAGTTCTTGCAGCTTGTTCTTGACCCATTGTCTGAGCAGATCTTTTTTGTTTTGTGGGTGTCCGAGGACTATTGTGTGATTGGTCAGAAATCTGAAGTGGGTGTGGTTAATGTAGAAAAGCGGGGAGTTCTGTGCTTTAGTTTCCCGTGAAATATGAAATGTCCTGGTCAGAACTAACTTTGTTCTTGCCTCCTCAAGAACAAGAACAAATTTCTTTGTTCTCGCTGAGTATGTACCTAGCTTTAGACTAACCCACATTTATAAAATCCTTTTCTTGTAAGTACAAGATCTGTTCTTGTAATACATGTGTATTACAATGTGTATTATTGGATGCATTGCACATCCATACATATCATTGACTTGTACATACAAAACACAATGTCTTTGTATTCACAAATTACTTTTTAGAATTCTGTAAGCTATAGTGCACAGTGTTAAAGACCTTCCTCTCAGCATGTGTCTTCTCGTTCTCCACGCCTCTTTATCCACACATCTGGTAGGTCTGGTTTACTGTTGGGTAAAATCACCACTTCTTCACTTTGACTTGTTCTGCCTTTTTTCCCACTCTCATAAACCGTTTCTTTCAGCGACAGATGAAGAGTATCCCTTTTTCCATTTAAGTGTCCGGGTTGTAGCTTGACTTCCTGTTCCTGGTATTGCTGTGAAGTAGACGGCCCCTCTTCTATGATGCTGAGGCATGTTTCATCTAAGTCCTCCAGACCTTCGTACGAGCTCTGAGACTGTGACGAGAGCTGCGTTTTGTGAAGGGGTATTAGTCTATGCTCTGTGCTGGGTTCATCTTTGCTCAGAGACAACTGGTCGATTGTCTCCAGAGTGTGACTGATTATGGTCTCCTCGACACTGGAGGAAGAGGAGAACGATGTATTGCTCCATGGTTTTAACCCACTAGAATGACTTCTGCAGGCTCTACACAGTAGTTTGTCTTTGGGTAGTTCCTCGGGACGCAGAGTGGTCTCTTTGTAGGGGGACGATGTCTGTAGCGCTGGAGGCGTTCGACAGATCTCTTGCTGATGACCGCACATCACCTCACTGCCACCATCCCCATTTTTGCCACAGTACTCCATCTCATCGGAGAGGACAGATGGCCGGTTGGACAGTTTACTGGTACAAGTGCTGTTCTCAAAGCTGTCGCTGAGTCGATAGGCCAGTGGCTGCAGCTCATACTGCTCATGTCCCTGCCCTGCACCTCCTGTGAGCTTCTGTCTCTGCTGACGGTGGTGGTTCGGGTAAAGATAGCACCCTCCATCTTGATCATAACTTCTTCTAACTCTGGATCTGTCAAAAGCTCCATTAGCGGCAGATGAGGAGCCAGAATCCGCTGGCGTGCAAGATTCTGTCTGCTGCAAAAAACACGGCAGCGTGATCCTGCTGCATTTTTTCTGAGGTCCAAAAAAACAACAGAGAGACTGAAAAAAGAAAGTAGCAAATCCACACGCCACACATTTGATCAAAAACAGAAAAATCCCCAACTTTCTAAAGAGCAAAGCTGTTGCCGGTAACATAATGATCCCCATGCAAAAGAAAGCTCCGGAAACTACTGCAACAGGGCATCCCATCCTCTTAGTGGCATGCGCTACTTTCCCAATTTTGTCTGAGTGCGGAGCCAAGCTGTAGGATATGCAATAGTTGACAATAAAGTCGACAGACAGCCCCGCGGCTGATGATATGAACAGCGCCTCGATGCCACTCAGCTGCCACTCAAGCAGAACCAGGAGGCCAATGGTGACAAACACGCTGCCGGCGACAGCCACTGTGCCATATGCGCTAAGTGGAATGTTCCAGGTGGTAATGAGGAGGAAGCCAAACGTCAGAGCCACAGAAAACGCTGCTACAACTAGAGTCTCCGAGCTTAAGGACTGCTGGAGGTTAAACAGAGACAGCTGACTGACGAACCAGCCGTTGCCCAGGCCTTGTGGTGCACCTGATATTTCTCTGTTAAACCAAGTAAGTATTTCTCTGTAGAAGATACTGGTTGTGGTGAAGTTGAAGCTGTAGAGGTATGTGGTTCTGAATGCTAACACGAGGGCAGCGACCCGGCCATCTGTCTGGAAGTACACACCTCCAGCATGAGCCAGATGGCCCTGGGTGTACTTCTCTGCCAGCATCATACTCAGACAGTTCTCAAACACAGTGGGAGGGTAGGGGAAAGGCAGATTATTACAGCAGAAGTGAACAGCATCGTCATTTTCTGAGCAACGCCGCACAGAGACCCAGTGAACAAGCTGCTCAACTAAACAGATATTTTCCATTGTATCTTTTTCTTCTGGTAATGGAGGCAAATAAAAGCTCTGGTTTTGAATGCGTACGCAGAGATCTCTCAACCAAACTTGAGAGTATGGACTGCTCATGTTGAACTCCGGATCAAGAACCAAAGAGCCATTGCTGTTTGGGTTGAAGTGATCCCCGTTATCAGTTGGTTTGATCCCCCAGACTAACTGTAAGCTGACAGGCATATCCTCTCCATTACTCTTCCTTTTGAACATAAACATGTGGCGATACTCAGCATCGTATCTCTCGAACGGGTGACTGGAGCGGAACAGCTGGGTAACCTTGCTGTCCAGAGTGGGCAGCTTCATGCCTGGGTCCACACACGACATGTAGGTGCCTCCAGCAGCGAGCACTGCAAACCAGCACACCCAGATGTATCGGAACTTTACTACTCCACAAGGAAGGATCTTCAGAAATAACAAGTTTGAGGTGTCAGTAAGCCCCCGTTTTAACTCTCTCGTCTTCTGACCAAGATTGAAAAGGCATCTCTTGCGTGAGCTCGTCTCCCAGAAACCATTGGTGTTTTTGGAGCAGCAAGGTTTCCATCCCTGAGCCATTACTGACGAAGGGGATGGATCCATGTAGCGCTCACGCAAAATATAAGAGCATGGCAGCCAAACTAAAAGCAGGAGCGAACTGATGCAAGAGGCAGACCCCAGGTAAATAGCAAAACACCGAATTGCTGTGATGCTGCTCAGATATCCTGAGAAAAATGCAGCGCTTGATGTTAGCCCTGCGGCTAATATCAGATAACCAACTTCCTGCAAGATTCGGTCAACTCTCTTTTCCAGGGGAGCTGAGGGGTTTTGGGAAAGCAGCATGTTCCAGAAGTCAGCAAATATAAAAACCTGATTGGAACAACTTCCCAAGAGAATAATTGCTGCAATGAGGTTGACCAGAGGGAAGAATGACAGACGGAAAACAACTTTGTACAAGAAGTAGGACGTAAGGAGGGAGCCTGTGATTGCTAATACAGACAATGCTACAATGAATGGTGATTGGAGATAGAAGGCCATTGAGAAAAGTAGAGAAACAATCGCCAGGACGGGGTAAGCCAAATCCCTCGCAAGGTAATATCTGAAAAGAGTCTGCTTGATGCCAAAATCCATCCCAGTAATAGTGGTGTTGTTGTATGTCAGATCTCGTCCTTCCAGACTCTTCATGTATATCTCCATCATGTGCTCCCCTTTTTCCACTGGTAGAAATAGGAGGCTGTACTTCAGTGTGGGGATTTGGTATTCCACTGTCTGTGGGCCAAGGAAGTCCTTATCGACCAGGAAGTGTAGGATTCGAAACACCACACGTGATTGTTTGCAGAGGCTCGGAACAAAAGAACAGCCACCGTATTTGGGTTTGTCCACACATGCTTCCATTAGATGTCCCTCGTGATAGTACGGAGCACATTTACGGAGCAAGTTCAGGGACTCAGAAACCTGAAAAAGACAAATGGAATATTCAATTGTCAATATTACTATAATATATATTTGATAGTTGCATGTACACACATTGTTGTCAACAAACAAATATAGTTTAGCAACACTGCCACTGAATTAATACACTCAAGTTGGGATTTCTTGGGGCACATGGAATTGAATCTAGTTATTCTATTTCAATTGTACTGCAATGAAATGAAGGTATTATTAGGAGAACTCTGACCTGATGTGAGGTGAGGCTCAGGCAGCAGGACGCATTAGTGAGTACAGCTAAATAGTTCCCCAGAGACCAGCTGGGACAGCAGCCACTCCTCTGTGCCCTGTCCTGAGCCACGCTCCTCATAGGGTGCTGGCACATGTCCTGGAACTGGGCCTGGGAGCGGATCTGGAACAAATCAAGAGACCAGTTTTTATAAAATTTATGAATTTTAAACATTTTTGTGACAGGGTCATGTTTTCAATGCAAACAAACTGATTAGTCCCATTGATGGGTTTTGAATAGTCCGTCTATGCCCGAAACACATAGCTATAAGCCTTTAGTTCTGACTCGGTACAGTTTCATGTCTGATGCAGTCAATATAAAAAGCTCTGCATGGCACTGAAAGTCTATGCTTCATTCTGATTCTGACTGATCTGTTTACAGTGGCAAGAAAAAGTATGTGAACCTTTTGAATTTTATGGTTTTCTGAATAAATTTGTCTTAAAATGTGATCTGTGAAGTCAACAGTATTGACAAACATAATGGTCTGTATCTTTTGGCGGTGCAGGCCTGGCGGAGATCAAGACGGTGGTAAATTTTCTATATTGTGCCCTACCTCCTGCCCGTCTGCTGCTCTGCCAGCATTGCGAGGGGTGGTGGTTAAAAAAGTGAAGTGTGGCATGGCGAATTCAACAGCTGATCTACGTCAAAGCAAGGACTGATGCAGACTTTATCAAATTAAATTAGTTATGTTGTAACATGTTATTGCCACGCACATTTTTATTATTATTGTGCACATGCTATGGTATAATGAAAACAGAAAATAAATCAAATGTATTAATTATATATGTTTTTAATTATGTAAAATAAATAATTTGGGCTTGTATCCTGAAACATTACTAACGAATGAATAGTCTACCGCCAATTTTATTTTTATTTTTTTTACAACCACGCTTAATGGAAGTACAAAAGTGCTGGTTTCCTTAAAAAAATAAAATAAATAAAAATCCTCTTGCTACAGCCAGGACAGCACATGGCCAAATAAAAGTATACACGTTATGATTGAAGTGGAGAAAGAGTAAAAACTGAGCTTAAACAAAGAGAAAGCGGGGCTTTAGAAACACACAATCAGGACACAGCTGATCAGGAGCTTGAATCCGGGTTTTGGAGCAGTGCGAAAATACAGTCCCGAACTCATTCTATCAACCACATTTCTCATCTCTGCCTGAGCCTGGACCAAGTCCTGACAGGTTTGACACCTGTCTGTCTGAGACCCGCGCTGCTTTCCATGTTTAACCATGCTCCACAGCTTGTTTTGAAGCTGAAGTGTTCATGTGATTGAGACCAATTAACTACCGCATGAAACAACGAGGAACAACGGCTTTACATGACGCGAGTAAAAGAAAAATCCCTGAGTGGTTTCTTTTGTCTTTAGTCCACTACCAAATTTAAATTTAAAACTCTAAAACATGGCAGTTTATGACGGCCTCTTCAAGTCAATCCAAAGCATCTATTGGGTTGAGGTCTGGGCTCTGACTTGGCCACTTCAAAAGGACGATTTTTTTTTAAGCCATTCTGTTGTGGACTTGCTCTGGTGTTTTGGGTCGTTGTCCTGTTGCATCACCCACCTTCTACACAGTTTCAGTTGTGCCATTTCTACGCCAGATGTAGCGCTGTGTGTTTTTTCCCAAATAGTTTAATCTTAGTTTTATCAGTCCACAAAACATTTTGCCAATACCGCTGTGGAGTGTCAATGTGCTCTTTTGCAAACTTCAAGCATGCTGCAATGCTCTTTTTAGTAAGCAGTGGCTTCCTTTGGGGTGTCCTGCTGTGGATACCCTGCTTGTTCAGTGTTTAATGTATTGTAGACTCATGAACAGAGATGTTAACAAGTTCCAATGATGGCTTCAAATCTTTGGCTGTCATTCAGGGTTGTTTCTTTACCTCATTGATGAGTCTTTGTTGTGCTCTTAATGTCATTTTGACTGGGTGCCCACTTCTTGGTAGAGTAGCAACAGCCCCAAAGTGTCTCCATTTGTCAATTGTTTGTCTAAATGTAGACCGGTAAATTTCTAAAGTGAAATAACTTTGTAACCCTTTCTTAGCTGTAGTCCACACCTCCAAATGTATTGTCTTAACCAGACTCCAGGTGTGCTAAAACCAATTCGCTTTTTTGAGGTCATTAACTCACGTTTTCCACAAGCACTATGAGGTTTTTTGGTTGTTCTCAATAAAGACATGACATATCTGAATTTCTTTGTATCATTATTTTAGACACATTATGTTTGTCAATACCCTTGACTTAGATGAAGATCAGATCACATTTTAAGACATATTTATTCAGAAAACTATAAAATTCCAAAAGGTTCACATACTTTTTCTTGCCACTGTAATTGACAAAACACATTTTACAATTTCAGATTCAGTTATAGAGCAGGAATGTACACTAACCAGGCATAACATTATGACCACCTGCCTATTGTTGTGTTCCCCTTTTGCTCCAAAACAGCCCTGACCTGTCGAGGCATGGACTCCACTAGACCCTGAAGGAGTGCTGTGGTATCTGGCACCAAGATGTTAGCAGCAGATCCTTTAAGGCCTTAAGTTACAGGTGGGGCCTCTGGATCAGACATGTTTGTCCAGGACATCCCACAGAGGCTCCATTGGACAGAGATCAACACCAGGATAATTTTTTACATTGCCCCGTGGTCCAGTTCTGATGCATGCCATGGTTGGGGCTTTTGGTGGTGCACAGGGGTCAGGGGTCACACTGACTGTTCTGTGGCCATGGAGCCCCATACACAACAAACTGCCCTGCACTGTGTATCTGACAGCTTTCTCTCAGAACCAGTATTACTCGTACTACTTAAGCTTCAGTAGCTGGTCTGTTGGATGGGACTACACGAGCCTTTGCTCCCCACATGCATCAATGAGCCTTGATGAGCCGCCCCTGACCCTGTCGCCGGTTCATCTCTGTTCCCTCCTTGGACTACATTTAATAGATACTGACCACTGCAGTCTCCAGAGCTCTGACCCAGTCGTCTAGCCATCACAGTTTGGCCCTTGTCAAACTCGCTGCCCATTTTTCCTGCTTCTAACACACCATGCCCTGATGAAGAGATAATCCTCGTTACTCACTTCACCTGTCAGTGCTCATGGTATGCCTGGTCATTGTACAGTTGTCATGTCAGAAAAAGGTTGCGGTTTTCTGTAACTTATAATACTACTTATAGTACTACATTTAAATTTAGTCAGTACTAAATTTAAATTGCACAGGTCCTATTCTTTGTTTGTGTAATTCTATTGTCAAAAAGTTCTTGATTGATTTTGAGGGAAATTGTTTTTCTTTTTTTTTTTTTAAGCACTAACTTTTGGAAACAAAATCCAAGGTGTGGTGAAATATGGTCACCTAACAAAATTAAAAACTGTTGAAAGACTGAGAATGTTTGAGTAAATAAAGAGTGAGTGGAAGGAGGTGAGTAGCTGAGGCGTACCCTGGACTGCTCCATCTCACACATGGCATGGATAGCCTTCAGACTCCACAGACTGGCAGCGTTTTCGGATCGAAACACCAGCTGGGCCAGACGCTCGCCTGTGCACACACAAATGGTTTCCACAAGAAGAAGAGTGATCAATCATTGCTTACTGACAGCAACAAATTTTTATACAAATGAATGAGTCCCCATTATTCATGAAAACATAGCTAATTCAATTATTGATGCATTTTGACGTGGGCTACAAGGCAGAGGCTGTCTTTATTAGGGACTGTATGGTGTATTGAACTATTCACAGATAAATTGCTGATATAAATAAAAAAATAAAAATATCACTTGCTGTCCAATTACTTGAATGTTTTGAAGAAAAGCTTTAAGGAAAAGCAATGTTTTGCCTTTAAGCACCAAACCCAAACTCCTTTTTGTCACCATTCTCAGTGATGAATTATTGAGACCTGATGCTGAGCGACTTCTACAATTGCTTTATGGGTTAATTCTGTGTTGTGGTTAAATTCAGGCGTAACTTTATCTGCTGTATCTGACCTGGAGCATCACACAGGAAGGTGTTTGGTGACGAGTGTCTGGCCAACATCCTCCTGACACGATGTCTGGTGACGTCCTGGCTGCCACTGCTGTTTGCACTGACAGGACCTCCCACACTGCAACACAAGCACACAATAAGAAGTTCATAAGAACTAATTAATGAACACAAAATAATTAACCAGGTCTAAATCCATCAGAGGCAGATTTATTGTGGATTTTAAGTAAACTTTGTGAATATCCACTTATTCAAAGAACCAAACCTTATAGGCAAAGTAAATTATATGTAAACAACGTTTAACGTTTATTTATAAAATTACAAATGGACAAACATTAGCTATATTTCCCCTGGAAAATAGAACCCCAGGTTAAAATAGATGATTTTAGATCAATTCATAAAGATTTTAGCTGTTATATGGTGAGCAAATTTTAAACTACAGAACCATAGAATTGCCCAGTTCTTTAATAACTACATCTGAAGCATTAATAAGTGCTGTTTATAATGATGACGTTGTAGTCCATCACCTCCATCATGACTCTTGTTATACTGTACTGTATGATGACCCTATACGTTGTGGATAACTGTTTAACTTGTAAAATTACAATACTGTTAAAAAGGAATAAGTAGACATTTTGCTCCAGGACCAAAGACCAACACTAAAGTACATATTACAGAGGCCTACTCAAATCCTTTCTGATTTATTTAAAATTACATCTGGAAAGTGAAGATTTATTCCTTTTATGTCTTTTATGTCTGACTCTAAAGTACAGTCTGGTCACTGACTTCATCTAATTTACTATTTAGCCTGCTGTGTATAAGCTGCTGTTGAGGGGAAGCAGTAGTGTGTTCAAGATGAACTGTGCAGAGGGCAGCAGTGGGAGGTGGAAAAAGACGTCTGCTGTGAAGCCATACAGTTTGTGGCTTAGATCATGTCTGGAGTGCAGTATATTTCAAATAAATCTATTTAACTGATATTATATGGGCTTTGCTCTGTGTGAAACGTCTGCAGTCTCTTTGTAAAAGAGGTGCTTTTCCTGTTCACTGGTGGTTTGGGGCTATAAGCAGAGATCTGTGGATTTACTCCAGGTAAAAATATATGCCTCATGCCCTTAGCCCTACCCCTTGGCCCTCCAAAGGAAGGGGTCACGAGTAGGGCTAAGATTATAGGCTACCCCTAAGAATTGGGACACAACATCTGTAGGGGCATAGATGTATAATATATAGTT
Source organism: Perccottus glenii (assembly GCA_024416835.2). NCBI lineage: Eukaryota > Metazoa > Chordata > Actinopteri > Gobiiformes > Odontobutidae > Perccottus > Perccottus glenii. The sequence continues at coordinate 3,443,479 of CM044565.2, read as the reverse complement.
TATAATATATATTATAATTATATATTTGAATACTTAATATTATGATATGGTCTAATAATACAGGGCATGTAGTAAACTGTATTTAAAGCAAAAGCTTCTGGACTCAGTTTTCAAGGTGAAGACGTTTTGACTTTATTCATTCTGAGCTCAACTGGTAAGAGAGCTGAGCTTATGTCTCTAGAGGGAGGAGTTTGACCTGAAACTAAACCTGATGGAACCAGGCTGTTCTGGTCTCATAGATGTTAGCTATTGTAGTGGCGTGCCATCTTTTTTAGGGTACTTGAAGTCCTCATTTGAGCTCCACCCTAACACCACCCCTTCAATCATAGCCACTATAAATAATCAGTCAGCATCTGCTGCTTGTTGTGCTGTGGTTTGCGATTATTCTTGTCCAGGGAGAACAAAAGTCTTGGTTTGATTGAATACAAATACACAATGACTAAGACTGTGTAAACTTGAAATGTTTTAGTGCTGCTTCTGAGCCATAGACAAAGGGTGGTAAGTAAGGCACCACTTTTAGACCACTTTTGTAGACCACTTTTAACAAGGTGAACCATAACAGTGTACATGCATATCTTTACACAAGGGTCTGTGCTTGGTCCCATACTTTTTTCACTATATGTTACACCATTGGGACAAATCATCAGAAGTTATGGAGTAAACGTCCTCTGTTATGCCGATGATACACAGCTGTATCTACCAATAAAAGTGAATAATACTACTGACATCAAGCGTCTAGAGGCCTGCCTCGTTTCAATTAAAACATGGATGTCTCAAAACTACCTCCATTTGAACTCGGATAAAACAGAGCTCTTGTTAATTGGTCCTGCCAGTCATCGGCACAAGTTCAACAATCTTACTGTCTCGATCAACAACTGTGTGTTGGAGCACGGCAACACTGTGAGGAACCTTGGTGTCATTTTTAGACTCCACACTATCACTGCAGCAGCACATTAGTGAGGTCACTAAACTGGGCTTTTTTCACTTGAGGAATATCTCAAAAATTCACTACTGCCTCTCTTTAGCTGATGCTGAAATTCTCATTCATGCATTTGTGACATCCAGGCTGGACTATTGCAATGCGTTATTCTCTGGACTGCCGAGGAAAAGTACTCACAGACTACAAATGGTCCAAAATACAGCCGCCAGACTTTTAACAAAGACCAGGAAGTTTGATCACATTACTCCGGTCCTGGCTTCATTACATTGGCTTCCTATTCATGTTAGAGCAGATTTCAAAGTTCTCCTGTTAACATATAAAATCCTTTGTGGACGCGCGCCCTCTTACCTATCTGACCTGATCACCCGGTATACTCCAGCTCGTACCCTTCGCTCTCAGAACGCTGGCCTCCTTCAACTTCCTCGAGTAAAGAAGAAGTCTGCTGGCTACAGAGGCTTTTCTTATAGAGCCCCATTTTTATGGAATGGGCTCCCGGTCAAAGTGCGGCGAGCTGACTCTGTTGAAGTTTTCAAAAGCAAACTCAAAACATACTTATTTCACCAAACGTATGGAGACTGATTGATCATAGGTATACGTTTACACTGGTTGTAGCTGTAGGCACACGTTTACACTGGTTGTAGCTGTAGGTACACGTTTACACTGGTTGTAGCTGTAGGTACATGTTTACACTGGTTGTAGCTGTAGGTACACGTTTACACTGGTTGTAGCTGTAGGTACACACTAAATCCGCTCATATTATCACATCTACCTATTACAGTTTGTTTGTTTTTTTCTCTTTTCTCCCTCCTCCTAGGGTGGACACAAACCTCTTACCTGCTGGGTGATGTGTGCCCCTATTTGTTTGACTTATGTGGCATGGATTTATTTAGCTTTTGTAATTTTGCATTGTTCCAGGGTTCAACCATTTCTTTAGTTGCCTTTGTATGGTTTTAATTTTTTTAGTGCCACTTGAAGATTTAGATTACATTAATTATTGTTTGATTTGAAAATTCACGTCTCTACCCAGTTTGTTGAAATTTACCTGTGTTGCTTTTCCCCACTTTTCACATTCTCCACATTTCCTTGATCCGCATATCCAGGTGGTGTAGTTGACACACACTCTCTCAAACCATCTTGTCTCTCTGGATAGAATTCGGACATTGCTGTCCTCAAAGGAATGTCCTTTCTCTTTGAGGTGGAGGTGGACTGCAGACTCAGGTCCACCAGGAATGGCTCTTCTGTGCTGATACATCCTCTTGTGAAGCTGTTGTGTTTCTCCAACATAACTGTCACTGCACTCTTCACTGAACTGCATAAACTACATTACTCTGTTTGTGCGAGGGGGTCTTGTCTTTAGGATGGACCAGTTTTTTATACAGTATTCCCAGGTTTAAAGTGGATTGGAATGTTTGTAGAAAATACTTTTTTAGATAAACCAGACACATAAGGGATAACTACACCCTTCCCTCATTTGGGGTATCCACAGTCTCTCAGAGCTTTACAGATGTGTTGTTCTTCTTTCCGTTTACCTTCTGAGGTTGTGGGCACTGCACACTGGGGTTCTGTTCTCCACTTTCCTAAAAGACAAGATCACAGGACCACAAAGTAATGTGGTCTATGCTGTTCAGTGAAATTAAATCCTGGAGGACCTGAGTCTGCAGTCCACCTACACCTCAGAGAGAAATTCCTTTGAGGACAGCAATGTCTGAAATTTGTCCAGAGAGGCCCGATGGTTTGAGAGAGGGGTGAAGGCAACCATTTTTGTTAAACTGGAAAAGCCCTCTTTGAACAGAGGAGGTGGCCTCAGATTCATGTTGCCTAGTATTTACAACAGTGTGTTGAAAAACCTAAATCAAAGGTTTTGGGCCTAGTTTGATTTTTCTTTTGTTGCTTCCTTGTGGAGTGGAGTTGTGGCTTTTATTTGAACAAAGTCAAACATCTGCAGAAACATTACACCCCCCTCATTACGACAATCTGCATCTGCAGTAGATGTTTTTTGTCATGTCCCTGCCCACAGAACCAGAGTCTGACCTTTTACTGAGCTGCTGTGGTAGAAGCGACAGAGCCTTCCCCGGGCCTGTGTTCTCTTGCAGCTGCACCAGGCTGGACTCACGGACTCCGATGTATGTTCCCCGTGGCTCAAAGCCCTGAACAATGGCACACAGACACATAAAAACATCAAAGCTCGAGAGTGGACACTGCTCTCCATCAGTGCACTGCAGCTCACTGATTTAATGAGCGTCAGGACTAGACTCTAATGAGATCTGAGCTGCTAAAGAAAGCCTGATGTCTGCTCAACTGATGTTTGGCTGAAATAAAAAGGCTCAGTAATTACCTGGAGTGGTGTAAAAGCAGACAAGGGTATTCTGTATTTGGATCATGTTGATCCAAATGGGAAACGTTATCAAACTAAATGTGTATTTTGTAGAGGTCTTAATATATCTGCGATATGCAATTCAGGATTATTTCTAAACAACACATTTTTATTGGCATTTTGTATTTATGTATATTTGTATAGAACACAATTAAATTCACTCATTTGGTTGGTAAATGAAAAAATTCAATAATGGGGTGTTGCTGAAATCATGGGACTAGGTTCATTTTTGAACCAGGCTCTATGGGAGACCATGGTCCAGTGGTCACACATAATACTATCAGTCAGGTCAGCTATAATATCTGGAGGTTCACATGGACACTTAGATGGAAGACAGTTTGTGTTCCCAGCTGAGACTATATTTCTGACAGACTTTACGATGTGGACGAGAGGAATAATTTTGCTTTTGCAGGCAGTGCTGGATAAGCTCAAATCTACACTTGTCCGTCCGATTGACAGCTCAGTGACAGGTGTGGGGGAGAGGCAATATCAGTCCCTCCGATCCCAGCTGGAACGTCCAAATACTTCCCATGCGCAGCTTCCGGACTGATGAGTGCAGATTTTCCTCCAGTATTCACTAATAACATGCTGCACAAAGGCACATCTTTTCCTGTGCCGCTCTGGATGAAAAATGCAAGGGTCATTTGGGTAGTTTCTGTTGTCATTATGATTTAATAATATTAAACACAATAAATGACTAACGACTAACTATGTGTGAAAGAAACGTTTTTGTGTTATCATTCATATTCTCTGAAAAATGGCCAAATAAATGACAAATTCTGTGAGTAAACTTATGAGCAAAATTGCATAATGTCCTTAACCTTAATGGAAGGCTGTACAT